>JAPYZN010004210.1:0-16154 GCA_030522865.1 Psyttalia lounsburyi | reverse complement strand
CAGCGAGAAAAAAAAAAAAAAAACAATGTGGCAAAAGATTATTCAATTAGGCAGAGTCACTTTTTCGAATCATTACAGATGATTGACTCGACACAAATCTCCAAAGATCATTGGTGAAATTATTTCGTCATATATTATTCGATCTTTCACCGTTTCATTATGGATAATGGACTACCGATAGATCATTAAAAATCCATCTGTCATTTGTGAGCTATTAGACCGTTGCGGTGACCTTCCAAAGCATCATTTCACTTCATTCACTTAATTTCTCTTTTTCAATTATGTTATCATGGGCATTCAATAATGAGACCTTAATATATTTTTTTTTTCATTATTTCATTGGGGATGATCAGGGCCAAGTGTCTAAATGAAGATTCGTAACTTTTATTTTTAGACTTTTTTTTAATCAATACTTAATTTTTATTTGATGGAGTGGCAAAACTATTTTTAAAAATAATTACACAGCAGTTTTAAAATTCATTACTACTTTTCCATTGTATTGACAGATAAAGAAACGAAGGAATGTTATTCAAACTCATCGTAATCGATTGTAATTTATTACCAGAACACCGGCACTGAAAAAAAAAAATTATAAAAATCTATTTCACTTGCACAAAAGCCCCAAATTTTCCCACAAAAATTTCCGAAACAAAAAATCCAGTGTGAAATAATCATTAGGGAAATTAAATAGGGCCACATGCGCGATGTGAGAAAGGGGCGGAGCTTTTCGCGATTGGTGAGCGAAGTGAGCAAGGGGTGGAGTTTTTTCAGGATTGGTGAGCCAAGTGAGCAAGGGGCGGGACTCTTCGTGAGTGGCGAGCGAAGTGAGCAAAAACGGAGCGAAATGAGCAAAAATCGGAGCGAAGTGAGCAAGGGGGCCCCCTCCTACCAATAAAATTTGACATCGACAAAATTCTTCTCTGAGTATTCCATTAATATCTCCGAAACTAAGCAATCTACCGAAATTTTGCTCAGTACAACTTCTCTAGCTATCGAATTGCTCTATCGAAAAGATTCAATCAAAAATTTTGCCAACTCCTTCGGATTTCGAGATATTCATCAATAACCAAACAGTACTACCTAAAATCTCATTTAGGAGACTCGTCTCACCTCCTCCACCAAATTTCTTTCCTCCAATTATTGCGAGCCGAGTCAGGGATTCAGGGGTCCAAAGTTGCATTGGGTCGTGAGAGAAAAGCAAACAATGATTGACGCAATATAATGCTTTTTTTTGCCACGTCATGTACACAGAAATTAATAAATAATTCTCGACGATTGTTTCAGTGACATTCAAATAATGGCAACGTCCTTCCCTCTCCGTTCTTCATCCTCAACGATTATAAGTGGATTCGACCCCCAGATTTGACTCGACTCCATACCATAACCCTACGCTCACTGTCTGCTGATGCATGGGTGGCTTGATACAAGTGAGAATGACGGCAATGTGCATCGTCGATGACAGTTACGTAGGTTAGTTTGCATTATGCATGCATAGCATGTTTGCGGATATTCACGTGCCGTGTGTGCTCCTCCCACTTTGTAACGTAACGGTTTAGTAACCAATCCAGAAGGGCTCAGTGGTATTCATGGAGAAATCTTAGGGGATTTCTTTTCCTGAATTGTTCAGGAATGCTTCGTACACCGTGAGGATTTTTTTTGTAAAAATTACGGCTCAATAAAAATTAATTAGACTTGTCTATAATTTTTATTGAAGCGGTTGAAGATTGACCGTAAGCCCTAGAACGCCCGGACCAATGGCCGACATTCGGCCAGGGGTCAGCCGACATTGGCCAATATTGGCCGAGTGTCGGCCTACCATCGGCGATTACCCACCACCGACAAAAAAAATCCTACCAAAAATTTATTTTGAAAAACCAAACACTCGTAATTCCGCTGGTTAAATTCACTTTAAATTCTTGTCAGAGGAATATTTAATTGGCAAAATTAGATTTTTTTTTCTGTGAATAAATACTTGAGGCGACGCCTCTTGGGCCATCAAACTCGTTTGCAATCGGGAGTCTTGGGGGCGCACCAGCAATTCTAATAGAAATACTGTTCGGTAGAAGTTAAAGTGGGTCGACGTGAGATGCCTTTTGTGGTTCGCAGTCCTCCCATTTTAATCCGCACAAAAACACCAGAGGATTCAAGGGAATGGGCAATTTCGCAAGAGGACAATTTTTTTTATATTTTTTTTTTTCGTCTGTACAACATACGTTTTGAGAATATCTAACAATCCCGGGTAAATTCTGGTGAATCAGAGCCTCGGGGGAGGGGTTTGGCGCGAGGTAAATCCTAATAAAGCTACCGTGGAAAATCCAAACTCGCCCACGCGACCAGCCGCCAGTGAGTTTTAGTGAAAAGGTCGTGAATGGTTTCACAAATGATGGGAATAACTCGAGTGATTGAATTTCACTGGGTGTCTCTACGTATTTTTCAATTTCTCTCGTGCCCTCGGACAAATAAAATTACTCAATAAATTAGGCAATGGGCCACGGCAATGATTTATCGGCCATTTCGATACTTTCCTCACCCGGTGAAACCTTTTCCACTTCACGAAGTTTGGATATTTGGCGGAGACAGGATCTCGCCTCGAGATGGCTTTAAATCTTCCTCACTAAAAACGTTTCTTTGTTGTCCCGCTGGCCAATTCCACATTCAACAAACGTAAATCTCAGCTGTCGGCTGGGCAAACCCGAATCGTATCGCGAATGAGGGGATTTGGATGGGAATATTTGGGTCGCAGTTCGCGGGTGCCGCGGATTTGTGAAACATCGGGAGGTGGGTTAATCGGGGTCTTAGGAAATCAAAAATTATTGTTAATTGCGGGAAAAACATCAGAGGCAGGTGGCCAGTTGGGCCTTAATATTTTAGTTGACTCGAACTAACGAAAACGGAAACAAAAATTTTTTTAAATCAATTTTTCTCAATCTTTACATTTTTTTTTTTTTTAAACGTAACAAACGACTCCCAGCGGCTATTCAATTAACAATTTAAAGGAAATATAATCTGGAACTGAATATTTACGGCAAATTAAACTAAAGAAAACCGCCCCCCAAATTTTTTTCAAATCAATTTTTTCTAATTTTTAAAATTTTTTTTCTGAAAATATAACAAACCAGTTCTAGGGATTATTTAATGAACAATTAAGAAATGAGCATGATCGAGGAGTGAATATTCATATCAAACGAAAGTAAACGAAAACAAAAAATTATTAAAAATTAAATTTTCCCTTTTTTTCTAATTTCCCCGACTTTTTTTACAATTTTCCCCTGAACACCTGACGATAATTCGAAATCTCTTTCGATAATTATTCAATAAACAATTAAAAAAATCTGCATAATCTGGCGCTTGATATTTGCGTGAAATAAAACGAGAGAGGCCCCAAAGATAAAAAAAATTAAAATCAATTTTCCCTTAAAATTATACCGACCACTCCCAGCGGCTGAACTGATGCTCCATCGATCATCCCGGAAAACCCTGAGCCCGCGATCTCATAACATATCGCTCGATCAACACCACTCCCGTCCCCTCCTCGAATTGTCGCCTGTCGATTTTTTCCCGCCACCTCCGATTACATTGTGACAAATACAATGGAGACATAAACATCTCATTGATTAGATAAACGTTTGTCCTCCTAAAGATCGACTTTTTCATTTTGATTTTTATTTTTTTTTCAGTCTCACTTTTGTGCTCCACCTGCACGTGCGTTCCGGATGGAGAGCATGTCGAAATGTCAGGCAAAGTCTGGGGGAGAAAAAAATGGGAGAGGAAACGTCTCCTCGGCGATCGCCAGTTCGGTAAGTCAAAGTTTTTTTGTCATCTTCAGTTTCGTATTTTTTTTTCTCCTGCTCGACCCCCCCCCCTACTCCCTTGGCTCTCACTCGAAACACTCAAGAGTCAAGTAATAACTGTGTCAAGACGCTCTAGATCTCCTCGCGTACAAATTGCGCAAGATAGGCAACAGTTGAAGGGGAATAGAGGTGAATCAAAACGATGGAGCACGAATATCTACTGATCCGATATAGCTCCCAGAAGATCTGGTGTACTTACCTCCTCAATTTACAATCTCGATTACTCAAAACTGGTACACTCGAGTGGTTTAATATTCCAAGGGAATGACAAAACTTCACCGAGGACAAATTACCGGTTCCTCATCATCATTGACTCTCGCGCGAATCATGCACACTGAGAACAAAAATTTTATATCACTTGGCAAGTGAATAATATTTACACGTTTACTTGGCAAATGAAAATTTTTATTCCCCCAATGCGGTAGAGATTAAAATTAATTAAGTGGAAATTTTCTTTGGGCAGTCGAGTGACGTCGGAAGGCCTACAATATTTAATTTTTTTGAATCAATTTTGCGTAGAACTCGGGGACATTTTTTCAAAAAATTCTGAGTACTGGGAATTTTAGAATTTTTGGGGATCGTGACATTTTATTTTTTTTACTTACCGAACATCGATCGCGAACTAGCCACAATTTTTTTTCTAATTGCGTATCTTGAACCAGAGGTTTTTGGTTTTTCGAAAAAAAAAATTTTTAATATTTTTTTTTTCGGAATTTTACTCGGGAATCGGAATTTTTTAGGTTAAATTGGCTTCCGACCACTGAAAATGAGAGATTCGATTTTTTTGATGGATAAAATGAATTCAAAAAACATTCCCAACGTATTTTATTGGATACAAATTTTGAATACAGTCACAAGATTTAATTCCTCAATTTTTCCAATTTTTCTTTGAAAAACAAAAAAATTTTTGAACTGAGCCTTCCCTGACGAAACTAAAATTCATTGCTTCGTCTTTAATATTTAATTAATTAGAAGTCCAGCGGAATTATTCTCAACGTCAATTGTCCGCAACCTCTCATTACCCGCAATTTTTTCATAAACCCCCTCCCCTCTGACATGTCATCCGATCGACCCTGCGCAAACTGCGATATTTCGCATAAACTTTCCATGTCTCTAAATCATGTCACGATGCGCAAGAAAACCGGAAGCTCCCGGAGGCCGCAGCCTACTAAATCACATCCTAATTGGCCTCAGCTTCCCCAGCCAAATAAAAAGCCGCCGGAACGTCTAAAAACTTGACCATCGGGAAGTCGAAAACCGAAACGGGTTCGAGGCCGATTATTTTCCTAATTGATGTCTCCAGGAAGTGATTCCCTCTAGTAACCAACATTCAATGTTTCTGCAAGACCTTCAGAGGTGTTCGAAGTAGTGTCGTGAGATGTGAAAAACATTTCAAACGAGTGTCAATATTCATTAATCCCGGCATTAATCGAATTAATCCATCCCAAGGATTAATCCCTGAACTTGTGATGCTTCGAGTTGTTTTTCCTTTCAGTCTCCGCTTTGCTTTAGGAAGACATTCAGAAGTGGTGGTAATGGAATATTGCAAACATGACAACGGACTATTAATATTCCTGACTGGAATTAATCCATCCCAAGGATTAATCCCTGAACTTCCTAGGCTTCTGATTGGCATGCCCCGCAAGATCTGAGCCTCCAAATTTTTAAATTCGATTTCCGCTTTACTTTCCCAAAACTTTTAGAAATATTTACCATCAGATATCGCGAACATGTCAAAGGAATGACAATACTCCTTAATCCCTACATCAATCGAGTTAATCCATTTCAAGGATTAATCCCTGAACTCGACAGCCTTCCCGTGGTCATGGCTTGCAAGTGCTGAGCTTCCTAATTTTTTCTTTTAATTTCCGCTTTACTTTCTCAAAACTTTGGGAAATATTTTTCATGCGATATTGCGAACATGTCAAAGGAATGACAATACTCCTTAATCCCTACATCAAACGAGTTAATCCATTTCAAGGATTAATCCCTGAACTCGACAGCCTTCTCGTGGTCATGGCTTGCAAGTGCTGAGCTTCCTAATTTTTCCATTTAGTTTCCGCTTTACTTTCTCAAAACTTTGGGAAATATTTTTCATGAGATATTGCGAACATGTGAAACGAATGTCAATATTCATTAATTCCCACATCAATCCAATTAATCCTTCTAAGGATAATCCCTGAACTCGTCAGCCTTCTCGTGGTCACGGGCCCTGCAAGGTTTGAGCTCAATGTTTTCTCTCAGATTCCGTTTCTCTTTTAAAATTCTTTCAAAAGTTGTTCTCATGAGACATTGAAGACATGTCAACGGAATGTTGCTATTCATTAATCCCTACATTAATTGCATCAATCCCTTCAAGGATTAATCCCTGAACTTGTGATGCTTCTCATTGTCAAGTCCGGCAAGGCCTGAACTTCCAAATTGATTTCAGTTTCCGCTTTACTTTCCCAAAGCTTTCAGAAAGATTTATCATGAGACATTGAAAATATGTCAAAGGAATGTCAATATTCATTAATCACTAGATCAATTGGATGAATCCTGCCAAGGATTCCTCTTCCTTCTATTCTTCCCTCAACTTCTCCAGATCCTTCCTCACAGCTTCCCAACTCCTCCTAAAATCTCCGAATGAACTCCAAATACTCTCGAATCCTTCCTCCCCGCATCAATCACCAAGTCTCTCCACCTCTGATGTGTCTCGGTGTGGCTCCCTGGAAAGACTGAACTCCCCAATCCTTTTTCCTTTCAGTCTTCGCTCCAGCCGCAGATAGAAGACCAGCTGAGGTAAGAGTGGGGTGTCGGTACAGTTGCAAAGGTGAATTAGTGTATCTGGGAGGTTCACGATGAGAACTCTCATCCGTGTGGTTACAATCGGGTGTGTGTACTTGGAATAAAGGAAAACCGGTGGGAGGCATGACACAGAGAGGAGTGGGGCCCTCACCTGAAAGACGAAGAAGGAAGAGAGAGGGTACACAGCATCACGAGTTGGGAGGCTGGGCGTTAGGCAGGAGTGGTAAAATATAGAAGGGACCACACCAGCCAAGTATCACCCAAGAATTGAAGAGTCCAAGAGAGATGGTAAGAGGTGATCTAGCTGGTGAGGCACCTAAGGAGAGGGAGGACAGGTCGCGTGCCGGCGTGTTGCTTGGGATTTGTGCCTCGGCTGCTGGCTACTCTGTCCCAAGATATAGCTCTCAGTTGTTGAGTACTTACCTTACCAACTTATATCCCTGTTATTCCACAACGGTACACCAGAATCGCTGGAATAACTGGGGGGGAAGGTGGTGGTGGTGGTGGTGGTGATGGAGGAGGGGGAATAAGACAGCACTCATTCGAAAATTGTCTCAGTCTGGTTGTGGACTACCTACTTAGAAAACCCACCCGTAACATCAGTCCTACCTACGGGGACTTCTATCCCCGCCCAAGTTGCCCGCATTTGCGATATTCTGTACTATTCCTACTCCTCAATACGACTCCACCACCATTCAATCCTTTGCCGTCTCTGAGGACTTCGGATCAACAGTTGTCGAGGCGAGTGTGCAACGTGCAGCAGGGCTCGCTCAGTTGACGCCTTAGGATTTTTTTAATTTTTTTTTTTTTTTTTGCGGCGCGAACTTTTGGAGTCGTTTGGGAACTCCGGCCCGCTAATGCGCCAGCAGACGGGACTCGCTTGTCCTCGACGACACGTGGATACCTCTGGAATAAATCGGAATTGTGACTTTTATCAGTGATTGCCAGGATTTTGAGAATAATTTTTTTTTTTTTTGTTGGAGACTTCTCGGCGGTTTTTGGGATATTGACTGAGTGACGGTGGTGACTAGTGTCTGTCTGAATCATGAGAACATTCTGGTTTTGTTGGTGGCTTTGAGGAGCGTGAAGTGGATTGGAGAGCACGTGGTAACGACTGACTGTCTCCTAGGATATTTTGGTTTTTTTTTTTTTTTTTTTTTTTTTTTTTTTTTTTTTTTTTTTTTTTTTTTTTTGGTGTGAGTGATCGTGATCTATCAGCTGGTGACCGTTATGGAATGACGGAGAAGGTAATTTTTATTAGATGACTTCGTCGGCGGATTTTGGATCGACGCGGGGGGACCTCCTGGGGAATATTCGTGCGGGGCGGGGACGCGGGGCTCGGGAATTATGACGTGACGCGGTGATTGATGCGGACGGAGCGTTGCCCGTGGATTCATTAGGCTATCGGGGGAAATTCGGCCTAGATTGCGCCGAGTGATTAATTTTTCATCAGTCGATTCGTGTTTTCGGGGACCTGAGGGGGGGTCTGGGGTTTCCTCGGGGAAGCTCTCGGCGGTGGGAATGGCGCGGCGCCCACGGTTGGCGTTATATCATGGGACGACGTGTTTACTCCGGACGGAACGAATCCTCTTCCTCCGCCTCTCCCGACGACATTTCCTCGTTCGTAAATTCGGATCGCCTCCTGCGGGAGTTATTTTGATTTAGGGAAGGCTTGCTAGGAATTTCGGAGCTTTGGGGAATTTTCATTAATTGAGGATTTATTTTTCATTATTAATTAGTTCTCGAAATTTATGTAAATTTCGGTTTGGGAGATTTTTGAACGATTTTGGAGGGAAAAGGCTTCGGAGAATTTTTTTAAATTGCAATTGAGATGAAGTTAATTAATGCGAAATTTATGAAAATATTTACCCAATTTTTAGGAAACAATTCAGCGAAAATTGGGAGTTTTAGGTAATTTTTCTATCGATTCGTACTTTTTATTGTTTTTTTGGGTAATATAATTATTTCATTCATTTTTAAAATTAAATTCGAAAGAAAATTATGAAATTTCAGTTAAACTGTCGGTGAGAAATATATCGCGAATGAAATCTCGTACCTTTTAACACTTGACGTTATTCATCATTTTATACCTCAATTTGTCATTCATTCACAAAACTCTTTCCATTTTTCTCCTCTCATCCAACGTTTTTGTTCTCCTAAATTGCGCCAACAGGACGAGTAAACGCGTTATTTTGAATACCCGACTATTACAAGAATGAGGAGGACAATCGTGAGAAATTCTCAAGCGCATAAGTTAACAATGATGCGGAGGACTTTTGTGATTCTCCAGGTGGTGTAAAATGCGGCAATAAAAATGAATTGTCATCGGCGGTAGGAGGGAAGAGATCGAGATTTTTTGACAATCACTGGAGACTTAAATCGGGGAAATTTGGAAATCTGGGGGGGCGAGCGGTGGCTCCGATAGGGCGGACAATAGAATTCGGGAGGTACCGTTAGTGTCCAGTGCTCTCGATTCATTTCATCTCGAGCTCGAGATCCCTATCTCCAGTTCTCGAGAGGCTGACGCTTTGTTCTTATTTTAAATTAGATTAGATCGAGAGTATTTCCTGAGACACTTGAAATTTGAATTTTTTTGGGGGTAAATACTTTCCGAATTCGTTCACTCATTCCAGATTTTTTGGAAATTGGGGCGAATTATTTTTTTTTCTTTTGCGAGAGAGAGCCTTTTTCGGTCAAATCACAACGAGAATTTATAAATTTAGAAATTTTTAATTAGTTTTTGTTAAAGACTCGGGCCAATCGATTTTTCCCATCAAAAATGAGCTCGAGGTGTAATAGATATTCTCATCAACCGAAATAGAAATAGATAATATAACGAGAATTCGTAATTTTCCACTAAAAAAAATATTTTTATTCAAGAACTTGTGATTTTTACTTCAGACTCGAAGTCTCGCGATTCAAATCGAAAAATAAAAATGTAAAATTGCCGCAATTTTTTCCTTCTTTTTCTCCATTTTTGTTAAACACTCGAGTCAATATATTTTCCCCCGCAAAAATGAGTTCGGTAGATTATAAATTTTCCACGGAAGCCGTAATTTTCATTTTAAATTCGGAAGTGTCGTCTTTCCAGTCAAGAAAAAAAAATGTAAATTCTTATAAATTCGATCTTTATTTTCTCCAGGTTTTATTTTTAACGGGTAAATTTTTTTTTTACCCCGCGATAATCGCCACGCGTAATACAGATCCTCATCAATCGAAGTCGGCGTATAAATTTTCCCGCGTGATCATCGAAATTGAATAGATTTTCATGAATTTTTCCGGGCAACTGTCCGCCCGGGTTATGGACACTGGCCTGAATCTGCACGGGCAATCTTTCACGTTTAACATCAGCAGTAACCTTCGTCAATGTTTCATTTCCCCCGTTAAACTCTCCCAACTCTTTCTCTCTCTTTTTCTCTGGTTCTCGCCTTCGTACATTTTACCGCTGATCTCGTTGTGATTTCTCGGTCTTACTCTCTCGCTTCCCTTCCCGCTCATGAAATATTCACGCAGTACGACGAAATCATCGTTTGTTAGTCGACGCAATAGTTTCCTCCTTCGCTTTATTTATTTTTAATTTTTTTTCGCAAATTCTTTGCTCACGGAATTTTAGAACTCATTTGATCTTGAATTTACCAAAAATTATGGGAACTAAAATGCACTGAATTAATTTTATTTCACTGATTAACAGCCCATTTTTTAATTTTTTAATTGACAATCGACAAATTCCTTCGATAAAAAAAAATTAGATTAAAAATTTCAAATGAACCTCTGCAATTTTTTTTTTATATTCAGGAGTAAAATATTTTTAATCTTTACTTGTCAGCGAGCGGGGGGAATTATTACTGACCAATTGCGGAGAAAATTGTTATTTATTTTGAGGGGCGAGAGTTTATCGCTCGAGATTCTATTCTAATTTTTTATTCAGCTAAAGAAGTGGAGCACAAAATGTTTTATTCACGTCTATTTTCGTTAGGAGTCAACGAACCCGACTTGACAATTTCATTATTCCTCATTCTCCTCGATATCAAGGTAACGAATAAAACGTGGGATCTTTACGTACGAAAGAGAAACTCGATTGTCGCCCGTGGGGGATAAAAGGGAGAAGCGTATCGCCACCGTTTTCTTTCTTATTCATCTGGAACGAGAGGATCGAGAGCACGATCGTCCATCGGCTCTTGTATAACGGAATATTTTAGGGGGGGTTGAAGAGTCACGTCAGCCCACCCTTTTCCATGAAAACAAAAAAAAATATATCAACTCAAAATTACGGATTAACAAATGGACAATAATTTTTGGAATTGCCAATTTAATCAGCGGGTGACCCACTAATTTATTAAACCTCTGCCCCTCTTTAGCAATTCCTATTAATTAATAGTTCCAATAGTTGCGAACAAATTCAATTGTCCAGACACGAGCGATAAATATTTCCAAAAAATACTGAAGAATTTTTTCCACAATATCAATTTTTATTTAATTATCATTTCTCTCTTTTAAAGTAAACGAAACTAAATAATAAATTTGAGACCACAGATTGTCAATATTTATTTATTTATTATGATTATTTTTAATTGAGTTGAGGAATTATTAAATTTCTATTTTAACGAATTTAAATAGGCAAATAATTGAAGAAAACAATTTGAGTTTTAATTTATAAAAAGTCATTTTTTTCGTAAACACTCGCGAATTCGGATGTTAATTATTGAAGAATTGATGCAAATTAATTGGCACGAGGAGAAAGGGAAAAAGGGCGGGAGATTGGGCAAGAATTCTTCCCTCCGTAGACTTGAAAAATAGGTCGGGTCTTACGCAATTGACTCGAAAGATTTTTTTTTGTTCAGCCAGAGAATGAGTAAAAGTTACGTTTCCACCTGGTGATTCGTCCCATTGATAAATGGCATGAGCAAAACGTGCGAAAAAAATTCCCAACCGCCGTTGATAATTTTTTTTCTCCCCCCAATTTCCAACAATTATCGACTGTTAATTATTCCGCGTCTACACCTCATCCCCGGCGATTTTCATGAATTTTTGTTCGCTAAAATCTCGGGGAAAATAAATTTACCTGCCGATTGACTCGTGAAATTAGTCCCGGGACATTTGCCGCTCACTCCTCAATTGCTATTTGAATTTTAAACTCGTTCATCGGTCGCAAATGAAGAGGAAAAATGATTGGTTCATCCACTTTCCAGCGAGCGAGACTCCTTTCATTTCATTTCGCAAACTCGGATATCCGCCGGGCCCGAGTCATTTCTGCAAGTCGAGTCGGGGGAAAATTACCTTTCGCAGCCCTCTCCCTCTACCCATTCTCTCATCCTCCATTTGGAGTCGAGAGCATCAAGTAGTCCTGATCAGTGATATCTCTACCTCAGCCTCACGTTCTATCCTCCTTTTCACATACAACTCCACCTTTTATTTTTCTCATTCAATCTGCCATCTACCAGCAACTGTTGTATCCTCCCGTGAGAACCATTGTCGTCCCTCCCAAGGAATCCACGTTTTCAATTATTTTTTTCCGATTTTACGCTCTTTATTTTCAATTTTTTTTATCAATTCTAATCAACAAAATTATTATCATCATTTCTCGATTGAAAATAATTTTTATTTTCATTTTTTTTTTCTTTATTATTTTAATTTTTGGCAATTTAAATCAGTACAATTATTGTTATTATCATTGTTGCTTAAAAATAATTTTTTATCCTCATTTTTTTCGCTTCCAAATCGCATTTTGCCAGTGGCGATTTTTCATTGCCAAAATAAAATTCATTATTATTATTATTAATGTTATTATTTGGTTCTTGTTGTTAATATTGCCAGGTTAAATTTGTAAACATCAAAACTAGCGAAAAGTTTTAGAAAATGAGACAATTTTGATGAGAAAAGAGAATTTTAAGAGGACAATTGAATTTTTATTCTGGTATTTATTTTATTTAAAATTTGATTTTCAATTAAATTCTCATTTTGAAAAACAAAAATTGTTATATTGAGATTTGAAAGATCTGAAATTGATTTTCCGAAATGTCCAATTTTAGTCCCAATTTGAGACTCGAATTTTTTTATTTTTGAAAGTGTGAAAAATACTTTTCAAAGTTTAAAATTAAAAAATCGCAGTTTGCGACTGGAGAATCTGTTTCACAAGATGAAAAAATGAAAAATAAAATTGTCTATTCCACTTTCTGTAGTCCCAGGTCATCGGCTTCCCTCACGAAAATAATTCCGCTGATTGTGCAAGAAAACGTTGGACACGATTGATTTTACGGGATATTAAAATTGATGTTGACAGCTTACGAAAGTCCGGGCTAGGATTTTTCGTGGCTGCCCTTTTCCCCCGCCGATCCCTCACGAGTTCTGAATGGTATCAATGACAAATTGCCGGCATCAGGATTGATTGATCTCTCCGGAAAAAGGAAATTTGGTGTAGGCAGTTGATAACTTGATCTCGGAAATCGGTGATTTATTTTTTTCTCCCGTGAGTTTTTTTATTTATTTTATTTTTTTTTCGGACACTCGAGCCAATCAAAAATGTTAATCCAACCGATTTCTTTCCATTCATTCATATCTCAACGGGAGGAGGAGTTGAAAGACGCGGAGGAAGCGTCACGAAATGCGCATTTGTTCTCTTCCGAAATGTCATCATCCATTGTCTTTTCGATATGTGCTATAGGTATAGCTGCATTAACTCCTCCGTATGTCGCTTATTAGGGTCACATTGTCTGGAAAAGGTGGTGGGGATTGTGAGGAAAAAATTTGCTAAAAAAAATCCAGAAAATCTATTCAATTTTTTTTTTTAAATTAATTTTCGACGGATTTAATCGGAAAATTTCTCAATTTATCCGGACTTTTTTAATTAAAAAAATTAAGGAAAATATTTCATGCAACGAAATAAATAAATTGATCATTCTAGATAACTACTAATCAATAAAATAATAATATAAAATCATTACTAAATTATTTATTATTGAAATAATGAATTTCTACAGAAAATAAAAAAGAGAAAAATTTCTGTAAAGTAAAAAATGGAGGGAATTTCTACCGAAAATTTATTGATAAAATATCGATTAACGAATTTAATAAATAAATTATTACTCCGCAATTATTTTCAGCTCAATAATTAAAAAAAAAATTGAATGGAAAAAAAAAATCTTCGAAAAATCCCCCGAAAGGTCAATAATTTTTTTTTCATCTCATGCGCATCTTTCGCTCGTCAACTTATCCGTATATTTGAAACCGTTGAATTTGTAAAAACAATGCGTAACGGTTTCTTTTCTTCCTTTTGATTTAATGAAGAGATTGATTTTTACATTTTTAAAGGGTGATTATATTCGCGATACGGGTTTACCCTCGATATTTGTATTTAAATCCATTCCACAGTAACTCCAACTCAATGTGGCTCACTTCTTCTAAATTCGCATTTTTATGATGTCGAGTTGTGTATCCGGATCGAATTGAGTAGACCTCGCGAAGGCGGAAAGAGAAAAAGAAAAAAATTCCAAATTAAGATTTTTTTTCTCTTGACGAGTTCAACCCCACAATCTTCCCGAATGGATATCTTCCGACCAGACGATGCGATTCGTTCGATTGACGTCTCATTTTAAGCCTTGAAAATCCAGCTCCAAATGAGAAAAAAAATAAAAAAAATCCACTCTACAGTTCCCGAGCAATCGCCGCCCAAAGCCAACCCCTCCCCATCAATTTTTTCCCCGACATTTGAATCGGGCAATTCTCCCGCTGCAATTAAATTAAACTAATAATTAATTCACGCAATGGGTGAGTGAAAACATTGCAATTGTAATGCCAAATATTCCCGGGATATTGCCTACGAACATTTGCCGGCAAACATTTAATTACGATGATAAATAAATTTGACGCCCCGTCCGCCGGTTATTTCTCACGAGCGGAATGAGTGAATTGGCTTTTATCGTGCATAATCGTCCGTGAGACAAAGTAAGCCGGGCCCGCACTGGGGTCTATCGGTACCCCAGCAAGGTTGCCCTCCAGTTCGATATATGCCTCGCACTGAGGAAAAAGGCGCATGCTTGGCGCGTGGGTAGTTCAAACACTCTGACATGAGAACGACTGAGCCTCGTAGGGACGCCTCGAATAATAAATTATAATCGTCACGGATTATCACCCGTCCGTGGCGCATAGTGCGACGCTCGGGTCCTCCCACCGATACCCAGTAATGTACATTGATTTCTTCGAGTCTACGGGGAACAAAGACGACTCATTTTATTCAGACGTTTTCCCTTTTTTATTTTCCATTTTCTTTTCTCGATTTTTTTTCCCCATTTTTTGGCTCACTCGGAATTTAATAAACATTTTTAAATAAAATAATAGTCTCAAGGGGGGGGGGAGGGGGATTTTTATTTAATTTAGAAATGTAGAGAATGTTTGGAAATATTTAACAAAAATTGGCCATTGGGGAAGGACAAATTTGGGGAGGTTTTTGGTTTTTGAAAAAAATTAACTTCTTTTCCTCTGGTGAGGGGGATTTTTTTTAGTGGTTATAAACATTTACTGGATTTACCTAATATTAATGTGATTGATAATTGGGACTCCTTTGAAACTATAATTTTTATTCGAAATTAAAAATTTTAAAAACACAATTTAAATACGCTCATAATAAAAATTAATTAAATTCAATTGTTGGAAAAATATTTGATTGGTAAAATTATATTTTTTCCTCAGTTGAAAATCCAATAAATTATATTAAACATATCATAAATATAATTAAATATCTTATTACAAACTCGTTCATTTGACAAACAAAATATCAAATAATTTTATTTTAATTAAAATAAAATTTCAATTAATTTTTCATCCAAAAAAAAGTCGAAATTCATTCAAAATAAAAGTCAACCGATCAGTCAATCAAATTTAATTGTTAATTAATTTTAGACTCTTCTTTTTATAATTATTTTCAATTTTCAAGTCAATTTATCAATTGAATTGAAAATAAATAATTTTTCTGGCGATAAACCTCTCGAAATTAATTTTTTCAATTTCATAAATCGTCGATTTATTTATTTACTTCCACCCACTGCCAAAAAAATCCCTCCCGCCAAATAAATTTTTTTTCCGCTTAAATTTGAATTCTTCAAATGAATTTTCTTTATAAACTCCCAATTTTTTTTATCCGCGGACAAAAAAAAATCCAATTTCGCCAAAAATTCCTTTTGGCCCGCGGAACGCCCGAAATTTCAAATTTCAAAAGAATATTTAATCTGCAAAATTATTTTTCTTTTCTGACTATACTTTTTTGCGATATCCGAACGCCTGGAGGTGTGCGCCCTCTCGTCGGCCGCCGTTCACTCGTTAGGAGAGCCTCGCCCACCGGCGAAGGGGGTACAGGCGTTCGCGGGGTTCCACTTCTTGTCAACCGAGAAGGAAGACGAGAACCCGCTACTCAACTCCAATTTCTTTCGCATGTAACGCACCGAGCGCACCCAGTGGCTATAAATCCGCGCTCCCAACCCGGGAATCCCCTTCCTCTATTTTTATTCCCTCGCGCTCCCCCTT
>JAPYZN010004208.1:0-13897 GCA_030522865.1 Psyttalia lounsburyi | reverse complement strand
TGAAAAGTTACTTTTCCGACACAGCGTGGTGAAAACGAATTTTTTACCCTTGTGATAATGCACAGGCTTCGCTTCGCGTCGAGTGACTGAAAAGTTACTCTTCCGACACAGTGTGATGAAATAGTATATTTCGTAACAAGTGAAAAAAAATGGTTTTTGGTGAGTGGGAGGTTTATATCACGAGCCGAAGGCGAGTGATATAATCCCACGAGTAAAAAACCACTTTTTCACGAGTTACGAACATAATTTTTCATCTCAATGTGTCGAAAAAGTACTTTTCAGACACAGTGTGATGAAAAAGTACTTTTCAGTCACTCTCCGCTTCGCGTCGAGTTACTTTTTCGATATAGCGTCATGAAAAAATAAAAAATGTACTTTATTTGAAAATATTTACAACAATTGACAGAACGAGTGTTCTAAAACAATTGCTAAATAATTTTGTATTTTTTTTTTTACATAAAATTCTATCACTCGATTCCATTTCTTATTTACTATTTCCAATAATGATTTATTATTGTCTCATCAGTTCGAGTGTTTTGAGATTTGTTATTATAGACTGCAAGGAGTATCAATTATTTTAACGTTACTTGCCCGAAAAACATGAATTTTAGTTTAAAAAACGTTTACACTCGATAAAAAAAAGTTCATTCAATTTTTGGTTCTTAAAAGCCTAAAAATCCCCTGGATTGAATTTTCCGCCGGCTCAGGCCTCATATTTTACTGTGGGAAATATTACTCGATTACTGAATTCATTCACACAATTCAGTGCATTCGGAGGGAACAATTATCGTCTCGAGATTATTAATCATTCATTCAGAGGAATTGAGGTTTTAATTTTAGAATGAATCTTAATGAATCGAGGGGTGAACGGACTTTGGAGTTCGCTTCAAAGGCGTTCAAACGAAAAAATTATCAACTGAACTTTTATAACATTATTTAACTACAATTATTTCTCATTTTTCAGTGACAATTGACGTTGATTATTCCACTTTGTTATTCCTTACTGATAAATTAAAATGATTTTGCTTCTTTTCTCATTGAAATTCCTTTCACTGGAAATTTTTTTTACCGAACCGGAAGCCCGAGAAGTTCCAAAATCTTTAATTCAACAGTTTCATTCAGGAAGAAAAGTGAAATAGACGAATAAAAAATCAATCTCTTCCACTTTATAAGGAGAATATCAGATTTTTTTCTGCCCGAGGGAGAGAAATTACGCGTAAAAGTGAAAATATTTGAAGTGACAAAGAAAATAAATTTCTTCAGAGATAATTTTCCAAAAATTATCAACATTCGTTATTCCTAAATAAATTTAATTTAAAAACATCGAAACGAATAATCACTTCAATTGTTGTCACTTCGACAATTACTTTCCCCAAAAATTTCGATAATTTCGACATTTTTCTCATTAAAATTCCCTTCACTACAATTTTTTTTGTGGAACCGGAAGCCGGCGGACTGCCAAAATCTTTAATTCAACAGTTTCATTCATGAAGGAAATTAAAATAAACGATTAAAAAAAATTAAATTCTTCATTCTTGGAATATTCTGAGGGAATATAGCATTTTATTCCGCCTCACGAGCGAATAATTCTGCGTAAAAACGACGACATTTGGAGGTGGAAAAAAATATGTACTTCACAATGACTAGATTTGAGAGATAATTTCGCACAATTTTTTAGCGTAACTGAGGAGTAATCTCCTCAGAAGTTCCTTGTCATGCAATGCGTTAATATAGTTATGGCCGAATACACACGTACAGAATTGACAAACAGGAGACTGCTAATAGTCTTGAAAGAGTCGAACAAATGACGCAGAAGACTCTCGAAGTGGGTGGAGAACGCATTCGTTGATATATCTCCACTTGAGACTGACGCCTCTTAATTAAGTGCATGAGATGTTTTAATCAATTCTTCTTTTTTTCGTTTATTAGTTACTGATTTTCGGTTCGGCTCATGTCATTCGGAGTTCACTGTAGATAATTGTGGATTGAACAATTGAAAATTCTTGATTCAGTGCAAATTTAAAGAAATTTCATTTTTTTTCGTGGATTGATGTGCCAAAATTTTGTTGTTTAATTAAAATTTTCAAACAATGTATAGATTTTCAGGATAAAATTATCCCGTTTTTAATTTATTCAATCTCCACTAAATTGCCGGGAATAATTAATAGTAAATTAAACATTTTTTTTTAATTTGAAATGAAAAATTTAATATTTAAAATCAGAATGAATATTCCCGGTTTTTATTAATTTCCAATAATAATAATTGACCTAAAATCGGGTCTCCATAATTTGTATGATAGAAATATGATTTTTTAAAGCCGAAATGTCTTAAAATTCCGGTCAAATGATCAGTTGATAAAAAAAAATCCCTCAGTTGTGCTAAAAATTTTCATTAAAAATGTATTAAAAAAATGTTCAAAGTGCGCTAATAGGCTCTTCTTCTCGCTCTACATGAAAATAGCAACCTCATTCTTATTTGGATCTTCGCAATGTGCCTACCAAGCTATTGTTCAATTTCCCCAGATGTTCTTAATTTGGGACACTTAAAGTTAAGTGGATCGCCGGCAAAGTCTCGAGTAAAAAAAAATAATAATAAAAATTTTACTCGGTCAATTTAATGGCCGATCTACACAGCATAACAACACATGAAAACTAGTGAAACCCAATAATTGAGAGAATGCATAAATTCATGAATCACTCGGATAAACGTTTACACAATGCACATTTATTTTTGTTCCAATGGGCGGTTTTTATTATCACCAAATGCGCCCACGATTCTTCATTAAGGCAAGAGAATATCTGAAATTACGCAAGAAATTGAGGGCGTTGATCATGCAATGCTTTCTTATGTAATTTCCAGAAATAAAATGAAGAGTCTCCTGGAAAATGTCACGTTATGAGGCGAAATATCTCGAAATCTGAGGAAGGCTGAAATTTTAGTGATTACCTCTTCTGCAAAACTCAAAATTCGTTTGGATTTGAAAACAAAATTTTGGTTTTGGTTATTTTTCAATTATCACTGTTATTATTATTGTTTTATTATTATTTTTATTACTATTAAAATGTGCCAAAAATGAATGTCATTTTAGGGAAGAAAAAAATATTTAATATCCAAAATTTGTTAAATTGCAGATTAAAAAAAAAAGATCTAAATTGAATTTTCACTTTTACAATAAAATATCGTTTTGGTCGCAACGCCAGACAACATAATTTTTATTTTTCTCCCCGAGTTACTTCAAACGTTAAAAATTTAAAAAAATATGTCGACTAAATTTTCATTTTGCGAAGAAAAAAAAATCGTTGAAAACAATTGTTTTTTCGGTTTTAGATTGAGCATTATGTTACAATAAGGTGCCCAGACTTGATGAAAATATGAAGCTGACCTGTCTAGCCCTGACTCTGCTACTGCCCCTGACAATCGGCCTGAACTTGGAGGAGGATGATCTCGTATTTGATGATATAATTGAGGAAGCATCATCACCACCGCCAGCAATAGCAACTCGTCACAAGTTGCACGATGTGAAAATCCATAAAACCAAGGATTATAAAAAAATGGAGAGATTCTGGGGTATACCCGATCGTAATGCGGTCATCGGACAGGTTTTCAAACTCAAAATACCGAAGAAGGCGTTCAGTGGAAATATAGATCATTATGAGGTGAGTTTTACAATTTCTAATTCAATAATTAACGCGTTTGGATCGGAAATAATCGAGGCCCCATTCAATTTTCTCTCGTCGGACTTGACTTGACTGTTTTTATTCTGTCTTTTGCAGATTCGAGGAAGTAATGGAAAGCCATTGCCTCACTGGATCGCCTTTGACGATGGGGCTTCCACTATTCTTGGGATACCAACCAAGAAAGACGAAGGCCAGCATTTTATCATTGTCAAAGCCCATGGAAAACATGGGGGAACTGCTGAGGACAGTTTTACGATTAAAGTTGTAAACGAGAATTTTGGCCAGAGGAAAAACAAAAATTCTCAAGTGAGTTTGAGTTATCAACAAATATTGCGAGTTCTTCATCAATTTTTTACTCAAATTGGGGATTTGTTCTGATTGGATTTTAATATTATATTTCCGGTCTGTCGTTATGGGGTTTTTTACTCGCGTGGAGTTTGGTGAACCGAGACGTAGGCGAGGCGGCCAACCACGCGAGTAAAAAAAACCCCATAACGATAGCCCAGGAACCAGGAACGATACTTTTTCCGTAGTGATTTTTACTTTTGAGTTCAGGTAAGGGCCCGTACCAATTCCCGGACGAGGAAAAGTGAAGAGCAGTACAAAAAAAATTATTTCTAGAGTTCACATTGAAAAATTGCATAAAAATAAGACTCGGAATACGAAGAGAATTATCACCGAATAGTATATTTAGTAACGAGTGCTAAAAAGTGGTTTTGGCGAGATATAATCTCATGCACCAAAAAACATTTTTTCCACGTTTTACGAATAAAATTTTCATCACTGCGTAATAACAATTAATTCCATCAAATTTGAGAGAAATTCTTTCATCAGATGGTGCCGTTAAATCGTGGGGTTTTAATACCATTAAACAGATTTTATTTATTAAAAAATTGCTAAAGCAATTATTAATCGTTTACTAATTGGCGTTAAATCTTTTATTTTTTCACACTGGAAGTGGAAAAAGATGTAGAACTTACACTAACTAGATCTGAAGTCCGATTTCCCAGAAATTGTCAAGTGAACTCAATCCGTAAAATCAATTCTAGGTCAGGAATCGTTTTAATATCCATCTACAAGTGCATTTCATGAGTAGCAAGTTCAATTAAGCACTGATTGATGGCAATTGACATGTATGTCAAGCACTCAACGAAATTCATACTCATTGATTTACAATTATTCTAGAAACGCTGTGACGAGTCTGAAGACCAGACTGTGATGACTATTTTGATGGATGCGAGGTTCGATAGTCTGAGACCGAGCATTAAAGTTGAAGCTATTGAGAACCTTTCAGGATTTTTAGGACTGCATGTCGTAAGCATTTACTTCCATAATTTTTCACGATTTCTCGATCAATTCGCGGAGATTTAATTAATATTTTTATGTATTTTAGAACGATCTTTTTATGTATTCGCGAAGTAATAAAGAGGAAAATGCGGCTGACCAATCGACAATTATCTTGACTGGCTCGGGAAATGTAAAACGTCCAAAGGAAAAACATTTTACTGTGATTCAATGGCAGGTGAGTTAAGCATCCAAGAGAATCTTTAATCGATGAGATCTCAGGATCGAATGAATCGATTTTAATGCATTATATCTCATTTTAAAACTTATAAAAATATCTCAATAATCACAAAAATTTGAAGAATTTCACTCTACCATTCTGAAGTAATTAACGATTGAAGACGTGAACAAATCTGATTGAAATCAAATAATCAAGATTCCGATGATTGTCTTTGATCGTTAATATCTAGTGATCAAACGATCCGATTTTGACGACTGACCTCTCATTATAATCCTTAAACAATGCTCTGAAAAATGAAACAACAATTATGAAAATTCACTCAGCCATTGTCGAGCAATCCTCCCCTGGAGACGACACAAAACGTCACAATAACCGAATAAATCTCATTAAAATTAAACAATCAAGGTCGGCTGCGATGGTCACCTGTGGAAGCACCACTCGGACATCCTGAAGCAACTTCATGATCAAGCAAAGGACGGTACCCTCTCAGAGGTCCTCCAGCTGCCAGTCCTCCTCTGGCGGGTGAAAACCGATACGAGCGATCTCTTACGAAATCGACGAGAAACTGGCTCCGGTGATTACGGCAACAACGATAATGAGAACGACGATGACTACGACGAAAACTATGACTACGACAATACAGATTCGTTCGATGACCCCGATAGCGAGCGCGATAATACAGACGATAACGAAGCAATTACGGAATTACCACCGCGTGCATTTGTCCCAAGTGCATCGGAGCCCAAGGGCTTTCCATCGGAGGCTGAACACCCACACAGGCATCATCACGGCCAGGAAACCGTCGATTGGGAAGTGAGAAATGAAAATAATTTACCAATTCAATATTTCTTAGCATCAACAAATTGTTTTTCTCATTTAGCTATCATTGAATTCACTCTAACTAATATTTTGACAATCTATCATCATCATCATCATCATTATAATGAATTTGAAGTACTTCAAAATGATTTTGTCCATGAGTAGAATGAAGAAGAACAAAAACATTGCATTCACGTTAACCGCACGGATTTTTAAGTTAAAAAAATGGGAGAAAAAAAAGTGACAACTCAGTAATCTTGAAAATGAATTCCTAGACTGAAGAACGAGTGAAGTTCGACGAGATTCTTCGAGCCAGCAATCCCCAGGAGAATACCATCAACACAACCACCTCGTCAGCCCCACGACTGGTAAGTCTCTTCCCCTTCCCAAGTCCATCCAACTCCACAATAGACGAAGACCCATGGAATAATAGCTTTAGCATCAGATCTGTAAATAGCTTTTACTGCAGTACCCTAAGCCCATTCGTCCATAAAATGCAGTCTTGTAAAAGTCCAGCCTCCATTCAGTGACTAACAATTGAAAGAGAAAAAAATAAATAAATAAATTGTAATCATGCAGAACAATTGGCTTCTACTAACAATTTCACAGACAACAACAGAGCAAACAAGTGCAACACAAAACTCATCACCTACACCGAGTATTGAACCAGTCACGACAACTCCAAAAACACCGATTCAACCGTCAACAACATCAACAACAGTTGTCGATGTGCCTCCACCAAAAACATCAACAATAACCACGACATCAGCCGATTCAACAACATCGAATGTTACCGAAACATTCACAACTCCAGGCGATACCTTACAAACGGAATTAACGCAAGATAATTCAACGCTAACAAATACAATAAGAGCTGAGTTAGAGACGGTCTTGCCGACGATATCAACGGATAATGATACATTATCATCTACTGAATTGACGACATTGCCAAATTCATTAGGAATTGTCACTTCGTCCACGGAAAAACAGGACAATAATAGTACAATCGACGAGGTAAACGCTTTTATTGCTTTGGAATGCTTTATTCATGTTTTGTTTTTTGTTCGTCAAGATCACTCGTCCTCTGAGGCTTTTCATGAATTATTTGTTTAATGTTGAGGCGACTTTTGGGTCTCAGGGTAAGAATTATTAGAGTTACTGTTTAGTATATTTCTCATCTAGGGAAGAAAAGTAGACAAGTCATTCTCACGTGCAAAATTACGACCAGATCCGACGGCGAGGGTCGTAAGCACCTGGTGAATGCTTATCTGATTCTCCTCCCGAGGGTTTAATACAATTTTTCTGACAAAATGGACGAAAGTGAGCGTTTCCGACCGAGCGCAGCGAGTCCATGTAGGCAGAAAAATTAATTATTCTTCAAAATTTTGGGAGAAAATTCATTTTACAAATGAAAAATTGCGTTCCTAAACTTTTCAATTAACTATTCGTTTAAGCCGGACGTTGTCTAGATTGTTTTTGTTTTTAATTTTTTAGCTACAAAGGTGTGGATTTGGAAACTCATTTTTTGTAATCATCAGATCTTCAATAATGATAAATATATATTTGAAAAAAAACTAGAGAAAATTAGGAACATTTTTGACGAGCGTTTCTGAGAAATATTGAGAAATAAGTGAGTAGAGTGAATAAAAAATGGGTAATTACCATGACAAACGACGTCCAACCGACCTCAACATGGAGGGAGGGAGGCTGACATACGAAATCTTCCAATCTAATTTAAAAAAGGCTCTTTGAATAATTTTTTTTCAATTCCCAGTATTTTTTAATTTTCCTCTTATGCTGGAATCAGTAGCACTCGCGACAAACAAATTTCCAAAAAATTCACGTGGTCCGTATTTTCAATTGTTCTTTCTAGTTATTTACCATTTTTTATTTTACCCTCTACTCCCTTATTTCTCCAAATTTCCCAAAAACGCGCTTTGAAAATGTTCTTAATTTTCTCTACCTTTTACAAATATATTTTTATAATTCGTGGGGACCTACTTACTCCAAAAAATGAGTTCCTCAGTAGACGCCTTTGTAGATAAAAGATTTTTAAAAAACAATCTAGAGAACATTCGGCGGGGGTACGCCCGGACATTAATGCTAAAAACAATGCTATTTCTTAAAGTTGAATCAATGAAAAAGCATTATTAGGACGAGAATTATCGACATATAGTACATTTCATGCCCGAGCCTTGAAAACATATCCCGAGCCGAAGGCGAGGATGGCAAGCACGTGGGGGAGGGTGATATGTTTTCCATGGCGAGGCTTGGATATTATTTTTCGTGATGTGAGACCTGGAAAACGTCAATTTCGTGGCGTGCAGCGCACGAAAAATTAATTTTCAATTGAAGTATCTTCCTCCTTCTGTTCAAGAATTATTCATTCCATGTAAAAATTGTTTTTGTCTCCAATGAATTACATTAAAAATCCACCGAAAACGCTTCCACCGCTTTAGACTGCTTGACTCTTCAAATTCTTCATCGATCCAGATCACTCTCTGACGCTTCTCCCGAATTATTCCCACCGACGTCAAGAATATTTTCATTTTTCAGATTGAAATGTTCTCGATTATTTCTCCCATTGGTCCCCAGAGATTGAAAAATCAAGGAATTAAATTATTTATTTATCCAGA
Organism: Psyttalia lounsburyi; assembly: GCA_030522865.1. Lineage (NCBI taxonomy): Eukaryota > Metazoa > Arthropoda > Insecta > Hymenoptera > Braconidae > Psyttalia > Psyttalia lounsburyi. Next base: position 5,239 of record JAPYZN010004208.1, on the reverse strand, counting down.
TAACTGAATCAACCGAGGCGTCAACCACGGAAAAGGTGTTCACGCAGGTTCCAGTGGTGGTGCCATCATCAACAGCGACTGAAGCTCCAACCACTGAACAAACTACCTCAACTCCCTCGACAACAACGACAACAACACCAACGCCCGTGACCGAGGAGCTCACAACGACTACCACAACGACTACGCCATCCACAACGACAGTCTCAACAACAACAACAACAACACCAAGAACCACAAAAACTACAACAACAACAACTCCCAAGACGACAACTGAACGTTTCGACTTTGGAATCAGGAACGTCGCACCGAGACAGGACAGAAGACTTAAGAAGATTGCGGTGACGGCTGGCAAGCCACTCAGTTTCATCATTCCCTCGAATACCTTCAGCGATATTGAGGATGGGGACACCAGGAATTTAAAACTAAAACTCTTGCTGAAGGGTAATGAAGTGAAACGTGGACACTGGCTACAATTTAATGCGACAACTCAAGAGGTGTACGGACTGTGAGTGTTTTTCAACTTGTATTGTTGAATTAATGTTCATTTCACGATATGGATATTCTTGATATCATTCACGGGTTGATTTTATGAAAGTTTTGTTGTTATTTGTTTTTACTGGAGTGGTTGAGCGATATCTTAGTTTTTGGAAAGAATATTGAGAGCTCATAATCCACTTTAGATCACTTTTAATGCGGATAATGTGAAGGAAAATCCTCGATTTTGTTAAACTTGATTATCCCCCCTGCGAATTATTTACCATAAATTAAATCTAATTAATGAAATTGATGTCATTATAAAGACGATCAATTTTCATCCTCTCTATTCTAAAATCAAATTAACTTTATCCAATTGAGAATTTTTCAAGACACAATTTCCATTGATTAAAACGCTCGATGCGACTTTTCCTTTACGTGAATATACAAAATTAATGTAGTTAATTCAAACGTTCCAGAATTGAAACAAGATTTCCATTGTTTAAAAAAGCCGTATCAGCCTCTACTCATTTTAAAATTACATTCCACACGAGTAGAATGAAAACAAAAATTTGACTCACGTCAAACTTAATAAACTGAATATCATTACATAATAACATTTAAATAATTAAAGTTATTTAGAGCAATTAAGTACAATCACAATTCGTCATTGTTCACTGGATAAAAATGTGTAAAAATGGCAAATTGCGTAACAGAATTGTCATTCACGTGACATTTGAAAAATATGAAGCCGATATTGCCATCGAACCGTTAACAATGCCCTCCGTATTCCAGACCTCTCGAGAATGACGTTTCTCAATGGGAATATGACATCGTCGCATCGGACCGTGAAGGCCTGACTGTATCAGACAGTCTAGATATCTACGTGCAACAGCACAAATTCACAAAATCGATCAATCACGAATTCAGCATCTATCTCGAGATTGTCGAGCATTTGAAATTTCCAACGAATGCCGATTGGGAATTGAAGGTGGTGCATCGTCTTGTACAGCTGTATGGAGATGTTGACGATAGTTACATTACCGTGAGATCAATCGAGATTGAAAATAATCAGGCGATATTTACTTGGGCTAATGACAGCATTCCCAGGAGTAGTGAATGTCCCAAGGATGAGATCAATAAATTGTTGCACGTAAGTAAACAATTATTGTTAATTTTCATTGACATTCAAATTCATTGGAGTGTTTGATTTTTTTATAGACTTTGAATCATCTTTTTCTTTCTCATTTTCTTTCTCCTCATGTTCCTCCTCCTCATGTTCTTCTTCCTCATGTTCTTCCCCTTCATGTTCTTCCTCATCATGTTCTTCCTCTTCCTGTTCTTTTTCCACATGTTCTTCCCCTTCATGTTCTTCTTCCTCATGTTCTTCCCCTTCATGTTCTTCCCCCCTCATGTTCTTCCTCTTTATGTTCTTCTTCCTCATGATCCTCCTCCTCATGTTCTTCCCCATCTTCTTCCTCCTCAGAGTTCAGAGTTTTCAACAGAGGTTTCGAACACCTTTTCCAAACCTGACGGAGCTTCGACCAAAATTGCTATCGGTCTCAAATATCGAGATATTAAAAAAAAAAACTGACCAGTAGTGAAAATTGACATGAATTCAATTAATAATTAATTTAACAATTGTCAAATTATTGGATAATATTGTAGATTTGATTCGATTGAACAATCAATTATGAATCCAGCCAATCACACAGACTAAAAAAATCTCATTAATATTTTGCCATTCTCAATCAGGTATTGATAGCAGACAAAAATGAGAACCCGAGTGCACTCCTCCAACAAGCCCTCTCCCCCGAGATTCGTGTGAGTCGCGTGGTATACCAGGGTCACGCCCAGTGTGAGAATATGAATCAGCCGGAGGTGCCTGTTCCTGTTCCCCCCAAAGTGGAGAAGCCCAAGGAGCCCACAGCAAATCTGTACCCAGTTCCCCGTAACCAAGTGGATGAAATAGAGGCAGTTGTGGGCCAACTTCTGGTCTTCCGAGTCCCAGAGGACACGTTCTTCGACCACGAGGACGGCTCGTCCCGACATTTGAGAATGTCCCTCCTGAAAATGGACAGATCCGGGATATCTCCCAAGGAGTGGCTGCAGTTTGACAGCAAAAATCAGGAGTTCTACGGGGTTCCCCTTCACGAGGACTACGTACAGAATCGACGACGGGAGTATCAACTTGTGGTAGTCGACAAGGAGGGGGCAGAGGGAGTTGAGGCCCTTGTCGTTGTCATCAAGGAGCCCGAGGAGGTCCGTCATCTTGTCGACTTCTCCATGACTCTTCACATACCGTACGAGACATTTGCATTTTCTGCGATGCAGAAGAGAAATTTCATTGAGAGACTGAGGGATTTATTCGGAGACAAGAACACTAGCGCTATTTCACTATCAAGTATGTTTTTAATAGTATATTTCGTAACAAGTGAAAAAAAATGGTTTTTGGCGAGTGGGAGGTTCGCGAGTGGGAGGTTCACGTGTCAAAAATCACTTTTTTCACGAGTTACGAACTAGTACATTTCATGCTCGAGCCTTGAAAACAGATCATCGTCTCCCACGTGCAAAATTGCCTTCCGAGCCGAAGGCGAGGTGAATCTTAAGACTCCCTTTCAAGTTTTTCGTGGTCATGAAATATTTTTTGCATTCTTCATTTTTAATCATATTTAATGGCGTTAATTGCAGAAGTCGTTTGTTCAGATAAATGAAGAAAAACAAATATAATGGGATAAATAAAAGAATTTTTTTTTTTCCAATGAAGCCCCGGGCGTCCCCCTCTGATGTTCTGCCTCCTCCTCATGTGCTTCCTCTTCATTTTTTTCCTTTTCCATTTCCATTTTTTTCCTTTCCTTTTTGTGACAGTTATTAAAATTAATGAGTATCATCGAAATTATGATCTCTAAGATTTCAATATTTTTTTATATTCGTTTTCCATGGCACGCCAAAGAATAATTAAATCGAGAGAAAATCAAGATTCGAGTTCAATTGAATTGTCCTAAAAATTCTCCATAGCTTACAGTTAACTTTTAATTACAATAATTATCACGAGGGGAGAAACATTCTTAATACAAACACTCTTAATAAAATTACAGGTATTACCCCTGGAAGTACAATCGTCAACTGGAAGAACACAAGTTTACCAACGAACTACTGTCCAGACGCTGAGATTAAAAGACTAATGGAGATTCTGGTTAAGCCAGATAAATCCCTGACTGATCATGTTAACGAGATAATGGGAAAGGAATTTCCAGTGCAACAGGTGACACTCACCCCATTGAGTATTTGCGTTGGGGAATTGACGAGGGTACATACGCCAGGAAGCTATGTGCCACCATCGGAGGATTCAACGGCCGTGGGATCTTTCCAGGATGACTATCTCATAACTTTCATACTTCCTGCTGTTATTATTGCTGCTATGATCCTCTTGGCTGGGATTATTGCTTTTATTTTGTACCGAAGAAGGAGAAGTGGAAAGATGAGTGTCAGTGAACATGATGACGAGAGACAGAGCTTCAGGAGTAAGGGCATTCCTGTGATATTCCAGGATGAACTGGAGGAAAAACCTGATCCAGGTAAATCAGCTGAAAATTTGTCTTCTCTGACTTCTCTCGCTAATTATCTTATCACGAGTTTCGTATTTTCAAGGGATTTTAGAGATTTATCGTCGTTGAAAATTTGTATTTTTGTAGAATTATTTCATTGATTAAAATTGTCAATTCCAGTTTCATTAATAAGACAGGATGAGGTGAAATTAAAATCATTTACATCAATTTAAAAGCCAATTAGAAATTTAAATTGTACGTTTGTCAGATGAAAATTGAATTTTATGTGGTTTTTCCTTCTACAATTTTCAACATCTTTCAATTAATTTGAATCTTATCCTTCGTATTCTGGAGACGGTTAAAGTATGAAGCCACCTAGAACGCAATGCGTCAATTCAATTATTTAATGAAAATCGGTAATCCAAAGGACGTCATTATCGAATGGAACTAAATTCCCTTTTATCATGAGTTCTATTAATCTCCTACGGCGTAAATAATGTACAGAGAAGACAAACTATTTTCCATTCTAATCTCCCTCACGCGGTGTCAAATATTGAATGGACTGAATCATGTGAGTCTTATCGCTCTCGCCACTGAATAATAAAAATATCGTTTCAGCAACGATAACATCTCATTTTTTCCAAACCGATAAAATGGGTCAAGTCAATTTGGACTATCGTTCGGTTTTCCATAAATATCTCAGAATCCAAGCGGGATAGCAAAATTATAGTCCTAAACTTTTGTTGTATTTCAATGATTGTAGTAACGAATAAGGGTAAATGTCTAGAAAGACCCCCCCACCTTCGATCTTCCTGAAATTTTGTGGAGGTCTTTATTAGGTGGTCCCAAGTGTTCTCCAAAAAACCCTAGTTGTCGGAAATGATTTGTTCAGAGCACCAACCACGTGGAGGTGGCGGTGCTCTGGTCCCAAAACAACACATTTTAACATGTATTTAGACAAAGGACAACACAAAGATGATGAGCAATCATGAATGCGACGCTAACAATCGTCCAACCTTCTCCGATATCAACTAATAATCCGCCGCTATACCTCCTAATAGCAAATAAAATTTTGATAAATAATATTGTCACCGGAGTCGGGCGGGCCACTGTCCACATCACACTCACGATTGTTGTGGTGAACTGGATGACGGGGGATGATGTTTGACAACAATTTCGAAAAATGTTCCGAACTTGTTACTTAAGCAGACGTTACG
>JAPYZN010004205.1:0-12240 GCA_030522865.1 Psyttalia lounsburyi | reverse complement strand
TTTTCTCGTCATTTCATTTCGTCAATCATTTTTGTTTGTCTCGATATATTTTCAAAGAAAAATAATTTTTTTTTGGGCCTCCCTCAATTTTCCTCCAATGATTTGAGGTAAATATTCAGGCCTTAATTCTTAGATTCTCTAAAAAATATAAAAATGTCTTAAACAATAGATTTCAAACTTTTTCAATCCGCTGAGACATCTCTCGCGTCTACAAATACCGTATTTGTTTTTAGAGTGTGACATTGTTATCCGAAGTGGGCGAGGATTAAACTCCTCAAGAGGCTCTCGAAAATGTTCAGTTAAATTCTCAGTCATTAGGGACTGGTCCTTTAATCTTCATCAGGAATAAGTTCAAATTATTCCTAATTAGTGGTTTCTCTTCACAAAATGTTTTGTTTTAATACTGAAGAGTGATAAATAAAAATATAAAAAAAAATCGTAGAATTTCTGATATTCTCATGTATAAATTAAATGAATAAATTATTGAGAAATTGCAGTTGGCAAATATTTTTGGTTATTGAAAAAGTCTGAAGTAGAACTTCTATTGTCCAAATAATTTTTATAAAAGAGAGAAAAATGTTAGAATTGACGAGTTTTCCCATGCATTGACATTCAACGATTCTTAAATAAAGAAAAATATGATTATCGCAATGGCTCCCGTGGGAGGGTCAGAGAAACGAAAATCCTAGAAATAAATAAATGCGGTGGTTTATAGTCTGTTGACTCGGATACACTGAAGTTTATGGGAAAGCCATTGGGTAGTAAAACGTGCTGGATTGACATCACATCCTGTCTCCACACGCTCTCCGCATTGTAATTCATGGTTTCCTGATAGAATTGGATTTCAGTTATCGAATCAATGACAAATCACAGCCAAAATAAGGCCAATTTATCCGCAAACAAATAAACAATGTGACAATGTTTTAATAAATATTTCACCCTCAATTACTGTCTTGGCATTAAAAATATTCTAATTATGCAATTGCTGGGGGAGTCAGAGTGCGAAGGGCAGTCTCTTCCGTCTCTCATTACGTGATTTCAATACCACTGGCCTTCTCTCGTTTCCCCCCCCATCTCGATTTACCGCTTAATTATGTAATTGAATTGAAGGAAGGGAGGAGAGGCGAGAGTAATTCATTATTTGTTGTATTATTTTCATTATTCGGCCGTTCAGGGGCGATGAGGGTCGGTTGTGGGCCAAATGTTAACCCTAGAAGGCATTAAATTGTAACTCCACAAGAATTTAAAAAATATCTATTTTTGCAATTAAATATTCTTCCGCCAAGAATTTAAAGCTAGATTTTATGAATAAATTTCTGTCATTTGGTTGTTTGGAGAATATTTTATAGACAGAATTAGATTTTTTTACAGTCAAGTTGAGATTGAAAATCTGCCACACGTGAAATAAATTTAGTCGAGCGTCAAATTCGAACCCTTAAAGAGTCATGAGGTCTTTAATTTCGATCTTGATCGGAAGTGAGAGACAAATGCGAGGTCCAAAGTGAACCTTAGAAGGTTGAACATCAGATTTTAATGGTTTTCATTGTTAATCGTGAAATAGAAATTAATTTTTAAAAAATGAACAGAAAAATGAAATGAAAAATTTTTTGAAAAATGAAAAATCAATGAAATGATTGTTAATAATCAAATAGAAATGAATATTTATCCCTCATTATCCGAGAGAAAAATCATCGATACTTTTTGCCAATAGGGCCCAAAAAATGTTCAAAATGAAAAGATTCCAGCTCATATTGTCGAAAAAAAGCCCTTACCAGCCCTCACTGACCCACTCCGTCAACGAAAATCTCAAACAAAACCGCGAATTCATTCGTAAGTGAGTTTTCCCCTCTTGTCACTACAAAAAAAAGAGGGGAAAAAATAGGAGGGCGGTGAGGGGGGGTATTCTCTCTCGTGAATTTATCATGTGCGTATGCGCGTCGTAAATAAGAAGTGTGGTTAAATAAATACATATTTCGCAAATTGAGAGGGGAGGGGAGAGAGCATGAGAGTACAATGAGAGACTGGGGAAGTGGAGTGAAAAAGGAGAGAAAAAAAATATTGTGGGACGAAAACCCGGGTGCAATGTACGGTTGGAGAGGAGTCTGACCGATCAATACCCCACCTACTCACTGGGCGCATGAATGAACCTCACCTTATACTACTCGCTCGTCTCCAACGTATGGACCTCCCACTCTCTCTTTCTCTCTCCTTCCATTTCAGGTCTAATTGTATCTGTTTTCGTATATGGGGTTCTACTTCCATTTATCACAGTATGTACACACATGACTTTGGGAATATGTGGGTATTTGGGTGTGGGTGTGGGTAGGTTTCGTTTAAGGTTGCAAGTACACTATCGCTGATTTTTTTGCGTACGTTTTGCTCGTGCATTTGCTTCCGAATGGAAGTCCTCTACTTGAGGGATTCCCCGGATTTTCCCATTTTTATTGCAAATTGCCTGGAATTTTATGAAAAAAATTATGGCTTTGGGGTTGGTTTGTTTAAATTAGGATAACTTGGGCTTTTGAGTTATTAATTTTGAGAATATTCACCGCTAATTGCAATCTAGGGAATTAATTCGGAAATTTACACTTTCAAGTGGCACTCCAATAGCACAAAATTCATTTATCTGATTTATTTAAACAGCTGATAACGCCTGGAAAAATTATTGCTTTCAGAGGGACATTTTATTTTTCACTTTAACGCTCTTCAAATATTATAGTTGTCAATGAATATTCATCAATCTTGGAATGAAATAACTCGAAGCTCGGTAACATTGAATTATCAATTTGTTAATCCACCTCTGACTGTTCCTTTCACTTCAGCTAGAATTTCCAGCATGACATACTAGTTGTGCGACTGTCATAACTATTTTTATATTATCACCTCGGATTCTAATGTCTTATGTAATGAAAAAATTACGATTATCAATTCATTACATTTAACGCTAGTTGACATTTTTATGAGACAAATTTGGACGATCGTAAATGGTGAGGTTGATTTTTAAGAGGAAGCGAAAGTCCTACGCCATTCCAGGAAACGAAAGTGGGAAGTAGATTCCTCTCGCTAATCAGAGGTTGAAATTCATCGAGACAGCATTGCTAATGATTTTTTTTTGCGACAGTCCAGAGGCTCATTATCACAATTAGAAGTATTACCTCGAAAATTGTTGGGTTCATACCGAAATTTATAGATTCAGCGGAAAATATTACAATATGTTTTTTTGTAATTAAAATAACAGGAAATATTTGTCACTGACGCCAATAGTTTTCGGGATATTTACGGAAAAATTCTCAACTGATTTTCTCTGGACTCCTGGGATTTTTTTGTCACTCACGGAAATGTATTAATTTGGAGTGGACATTGTTACAAATTATTGAAGGAACGAATGAGAATATTAAATTTAATGTTTCCATGCTCATTACCTCATAATCAGAGAAGAATTAAAATTGTTGCTATTTTTGGCATTAGTGGATCCTACCCAGTAAATGTACGATTGTTTTTTTCACTGGACGAGCTTTCAAAAGTTTTACGCTTTGAAAAATCTCTTGTGGGGAATGGTATTGGTAGCCCGCTGCAATGATTTTAAGCGTTAAGTAGATTTTTAGAGACAGCCAGTAAAAGTTAACATGGGAAAATGGGGGCGGAATGGGGAAGGTCCATTTATTTATCCATTTGGTACTTTAGCAGCCACACCAGAAGCACAAAAGAGAGTTTTAAAAATGCTATTCAGATTTAGAAAGAAAACAACTCTCGAGGAATTTTTTTTCAGCTCCTACTGAGAGACGAATAAATCCCAGTAGAGAGGCTTAATAAAACATGTATTAAAGTGAGCAAATATGATCAGCTAATTGAAAAGTTATTGGAGTGATTTTTTATTCATTCAGTTCGTCTCAGACAATTCGTCTTACAGACTTCGAATCCAACGGCATGGGTTCGAGCCCCCGACGCGGCAGGTCATATGATTATTTGTCAAAGCTCGACAAATAAATCGGCAAAATAAAAAAAATGGCAAAAATCGGCATTAATTACAAATGTGAAAAGCCTCAGGCTACACATGGCAAAAACCAATTATAATCAATGGGATAAATATGATCAAATTAATTAGTACTTGTCGACGATTTTGAATCTACATTTTTTTTAATGAATTAATTATTAATGTTTGGATTATTTTACAGGAATTCTCTCAACTGACAAAAGAACTCTCGGCAGCCCGTGAGAATATACTCGAGCGAGAGGAAGAAATCTCAGAATTAAAAGCAGAGCGTAACAACACTCGGGTAAAGTCTGATGCATACTTATTTCTTTTGATTTTTTTTTTTCTTCTTTCGTTGCTTTATTAATTTCTTTTTTTTTTTACAACTTCTACCCTCTGCATGTTTTGCTTCCCCATCGTTCTCATTCAATGTTTCATTTTTCTAGTTTACGTACAAGACGAGACTGCTTCTTACGGTCGGGAGGAGCGTATGAATTGTAAATGAATTATTCCCGGCAGTTAAAATTGAATTTTAGAATTTTTCCCCCGTAAATTTTCGGGTGAGAAAGATTTCCGGAATTTTATTTAATTGTGTGGACGCCTTTTCTGAGTACGAATTACTCAATTAAACATCAAAATTAATTATTATTTCTTAAACAAACTCTTTCGCTCGAAAAATTTATGGGAAAAAAACTGAAAAAAGACTCAATAATTGAAGCCTGTATTTTAGAAAGCGCTCTACAATAATTTATTTTCCGATAAAATGTCGAAAGATCTGGTCTAAAGATCCAAAAACCTCTAATGTAGGACTGATTTAATTAATCAAATTATTTTCTGGGATATTCAATGGTTTGTCGGTATTATTAATTATTATTAATTGATCAGCTTCTACTTGAACATCTGGAGTGTCTGGTATCGCGTCACGAAAGGTCACTGAGGATGACAGTGGTGAAGAGACAAGCTGCAGCCCAGTCGGGGGTCTCGTCCGAGGTCGAGGTACTCAAGGCACTCAAGAGTCTCTTCGAGCATCACAAGGCACTGGACGAAAAGGTCTGCACTTTAGCCCTTCATAACAAAAGAGTACAGGGGGGTGAATTCACTCGCTGACTCCTTCAACAATATTCTTGAATAAAAATAATACAAAAAAAATTAATTGAAAATACAATATTTTTCTTTGATAACTCGCAGGTACGAGAACGATTAAGAGTGGCATTGGAGAAGAATACGAGTCTCGAGGAGGAACTATCACGTACCAAAGACGAGGTGAGATAAAATGGCTGGGAACAAAATTTTATCTGAGGGAATCGATTGGACGGGAAATTGAAAACTTCGACCACTTTTTTTGTTTTTAATTTGTTCTCTTACTCGGGTGATATAAAGGGAGGGGAGGGGCCATTGCCAAACTGAGATTTGTCGGTCTGACATGGGAACAATTATTTTTGGAGGTGAAAACAATTTACGGAAATTTAACAATTTGTTGTTGTAAAATATTGGGAAACGTTTATCGTTTCCTTCTGAATTGATCGATTTGAGCAATTAATTTTAAATTATTGTTAAATATTGAAACTATTACTATTGAATTAATAAGTTACCTGTAGAGCATGCGAAAAATGTCAAGGGACTTTTTCCTGTAGATTGAAATTTTTCATGAAAAAAAATGTTAAAAATTTCTTTCACTCTTCTCTTTAAATTTTCTCACTGTCTATTATTTTTTTGAAGCTTCAGCTATTCAAAACTGGTGGACATCCTAAGACTCTGGAGGACAGACCCAAAGAGAATGGGCAGACTGAGGACAGCCAGAGCAAGGTAAGCACTATTGTTTGGTACAATGAGGCTATCATAGCAGTCACTTCATACACAGAACACAAGCACATGAGATTGATACAATTGAGTCATGACAATTTAATGTTTTTAGTTTACCATTTTTTTTTCATTATTTATGTGGATGTGTGAGAGTGTTCGCAACTGCATCTGTCATTTCGCATGGTCACTATTTATATTCCATGGATATTAAGAAAATATTTTTATTTTAATTAAATAAAACTAAGGATTGAAGTGGATTCTAAAATAATTACAAAAGATTGTTTTAGCATTCCGACCGAAGGCCAATTTGACAATAATTTTGACAGATTGATGGAAACGATTGAATTATTCTTCAAATGGCTTTATGTTTTTTTTTTTAAATAAAATAAAAATCACTGAAGGGAAGCAGGGGTTGAAGTCCAGTTTTTACATTTACAGACGTTAATGATAGGGGATTTGATTATCGAAGTTTAATTAATAGAAAAAAATGTTTGGAAGTATTTTTTTTAATCTTCAGTTGACAATTCACTTCAGAAAATATTTTTCAATTCTTGAATTTCGAGTTATGTATTTCTGTAGTGCAAAAAACAGTAGTTGCATGTTGAATTATAATATAAGATGTAAAAAAATGAGGGGTTTAATAGGGAAAACCCCAAACGCGAACGAATTTTGGATTGAAAAGAAAATCAGAGTACACAATTTGATTTACGATTTTCATAAATTCAGAATTGGGGATGAAAAATAAACAATGAAGTTCTATGATAATAATTTATTATGATAATTAATATAGAGTTCGGTTCAGAAATTCTCATCAATGAATTACTCTCGAAGTGTATAAAAATATTGCATGTTAAATATAAATAAATAATATAAGACACAAAGCAATGGAAAATTGACGTGGGGTAAATGAGGAAAAGGCGATGAATTTTTTTATTTTGCCATTTTAATGAGGATAAGATGGAAAATTAGAGGGATAATGGTGGAGGGGTTATTCTCAATGTAAAATAGTATTATAATCGGGCAGAATGAAACTGAAACGGCTAGCCAGGACCAACAGGAGGTGGTACCAACGGTTATTGAGTTTAATGATGAGAGGAAAATGGAGAGTGGAAGTAGACTGAGCAACGGTGGTTTCAATACCTCTGACCACGAATCGGTTGCACGTGTTATTGACTTGCAGTCAACTGTTGAGAAACAGGTACGAATTAATAATTGGGATAATAACAATTGCCAGTAATCACTTTGACAAGTAAAATGAATCAATCGATTGAGGTATTAATTTTTGGAATTTAATTTTTTTAGTTGCCCATTTCGTCATATTAATTAACAATTGATCTGATTCGTTGACAATTTTATTGAATTAATTAGCAATTAGATTGATTAATGAATAATTTATTCGAATATTCTTTCTGGAGATAAAAAAAATCAATTGATCGAATATTTGATGAAGGAATTGTCAATATTCCTAGGGTTTTAGATTATTTAATCAATTTACACCAGATTGATTAATTAAGGATTCATTTAGATGATTAATGAAGATTTAGAGATAGTGAGGATTCTTTGGGGATGGATATTCCGCCTAGGGAGAGGAGGGAAACCCGTTTTTAATTACTTTCTTTTTATTTCACTGCATGAATTTATTTATCTCAGCAAAAGTATCTTTTTTTTTTGCACAAGAATCCTCACGGAATTCATTGTTTTTCAATTTTTACGAGTTTTGTACCCTTCGAACTGAAATTTTAATTGCATTGGTTGATGATAATTAGTGATTGTATCGGTATAGCATGTGGTGGAATGATTATCATTGTTCAATGTACAGAGTATTTTGGCATGAGATTTGTTAGTCGACCATACTAAAAAATTACACAATTAAAGAGAAAAACTTTTGTAAAAACAATTGTAATCAACGCAGAGACAAATTGAAAATTGAACATTTGTTGTGGCAATAAGTCAATAGTTAACTAGTGATTAGTTGAGAATGAATTGTCTGGGTTCGAATACCTCCTCAGTTTTTGAAAAATCTTCAATAAAATTAGCACCATACAATCCATTAAAATGCGAAAGTAAATTCGGCTTCCGAATTTAATCTCTTTTGGGTTTCGTTTAAATTCCTAAAATCCTCAACAAACGAAGGATCCGCCAAAGAAATTTCATATCCAAAAATGTCGATTTTTCGGGAGTACTTAGAACGATATAACATTTTCTCATGAATTCATAATCCATTGGATTTCAAACGATCTCTCTAATTTTCGGAAAATCATCAAAAAAAGATCTCTAAAAAATCCCTCATCAAAAATATCACTTGACTTTTTCAATTTCCAATCCTTTACACTCGAAATTTTGGGGGAAGAAGATGATGAAATTTTTACAGGACAAACTGATGATTAATTTCAATGAGACTACAAATAATAATATAATTTGCAGAGTGCAGAGCTCGCTACTTGGCAGCGTCGAGTGGGTGAGCTTGGCGGTCGTGTTGCGGAGCTCGAGGAGACCCTCTCGAAGGCACAGAAGGATCTCATGAAAACCCAGGAGACAAATGTCAAACTCCAACGAGATCTCCGTGAAAATGTTGCCCAGAAAGAGGATCAGGAGGAGCGAATAGCGACCTTAGAGAAGAGATATTTGAATGCCCAGAGAGAGTCGACGAGTCTTCACGATCTCAATGAAAAACTCGAGCAGGAGTTGCAGCACAAAGAGGCACAGCTTAAGGTATCTAAACATCTATTTTCGGTTATTGAGGGGGGGGGGGATCAGGTACGGCTTCTATACTATTTTTGGCTATGTAATTGCTCCACATGAAGTTTGCCAATTCTTAGGAAATTATTTTGATATATTTGGAAAATTTGCAAACATTTTCATATTTTTGTAATTATTATTTTCATACGCACAATTGAGTGGACGAAAAAATGAGCTCCAAATCACAAAATAAATAAAATAGAAAGCGCGATTTCTTCCTCAACTCAGTGAAAAAAAAAAAATCATCATTGTCTCACTGTTAATTATCTTTTGACCATTAAATAAAGCTCCAAGAGGAGAAGATAGCGGCGATACAAGAGAAATTAGAGCTTGCTGAACAAAAATTGGCCCAGTATCCAAAATTACCAGAGATGGAGGAGCAATTGAAGGCCAGGATGGAGGCACTGACCCAGGTGAGGAGGCCCAATCAGGTACGCAGGGGAATCATATCACCACATCACACCATTATTTATCCAATCTACATGTCTCCTCAATTACCTGTCAGTTTTATAATTTCAATGATTTATAATTTATCTGCAATTTTTTAATTCCTTCACTCTTAATTCCATCATTAAATTTTTTCAATTTATTAATCATTCCCTTAGAGTTGAATGTGGTGTGAGCCTGTGCCTGTTTTATTTTACTAATTATATCCATTAAATACTACTATTTTTAATCATACATAACAATTCATCGTCATCTTAACTCAATTAATTTTTTTTTTATTAATTAGTACAATTTTTGTTAACACTGGGTTCTTCAAATAGTTATGCTTAAATTCACATACCGAAGATCATTTTTATTCACCTCAATTACAGATTATCAAGAGCTGATCAGTGTTCATGAGCTGCTGGCTAGAATTTTTCTCGAATTATTGTCACGTTTTCATGATTTTTATCATTTTTTTCAGTTGTTTATTGTATTGTTTTTTTACTTTGTCGTCATGCTTCGAAATCTCTTCGAGAGCTTCATTAATTTGTTTATTGAAAATACTTAGATATGCATTGCATGAATAGGATTAGAAGTTAGTCGAAGTTGATGGGGAAATTCCAAAATAGCAGGTGAAATTGATTAATCGAATGGCCATTGATAGAATTCAGAAGTCTAAATCAGTTCGTTTTTTTTTTTAATTGAATTTTCCAATCAACAACTTTTTGATATAATCGATCTAACGGATTAGGAGATTTTAAAGGAATAAAATCCATTTTGTGAAGAACTTCAAGTGAATTTTAGGTGAAAAAAAAATGTTGAGAAAAATGTTTGAGGCACTTCATTGTCATCATCATCATCACGATTATCTCAGTTGAAAGTTTATTATCTGTTTGTTAATGCAATTATTTAATGACGATTGGCATTTAAATAAGCAGGCACAGGAGAGACATGGAAGTGCTGAAGACAGGATTCAGAGACTCGAGGGACAACTCGAGGAGAAAAATGCTGAAGTTATGAGACTGAATCAACGATTGAAAATGAATGAGGAGCACAATACCAGATTAAGCAGCACGGTTGACAAACTATTGTCAGGTGAGAACTGTTGATTGATTTTTTAAATAATTTTTCTTGCTCGAGCTGAGTACCTGTGAAGATAAAATACATTGAGAGCATCTTCCAAGGGAAAATTAAAGAAACTTGTGGAATCATTTTTTTTTTATCCATCCTAGATAGCCAGCAAATTTTACATTATTTTATATTATAATTGATAACATTTCCTCGATTGTTGTATTAAATCTCTAGTAAATGGCAGACTGAAGACAATTTTTTTATCATTTAAAAGTTGTCAAAATCGGGACCCTAATTTCTTACCCTTCGCCAATAAAAATCTCCAGTGCAAAGCCAAACATGGAAAATAAATCCATAAAAAAACCATTAAAAAAAAATGGAATAATCTTCCAGAATCCAACGAGCGCCTTCAGGTGCACCTCAAGGAGCGCATGCACGCCCTGGAGGAGAAAAATGCCTTGACCCAGGAGCTGGAGAAAACGAGAAAGATCGCCGAGGATCTTCAGAACGAGAAATCGGAGATAATGAAGGAGCTCGGTAAAGCTCGACTGGAGATTGATAATGTCAAGAGGCAGATGCTCCAGCAGGAGATAGCCTTTAATATTCAACAGACAGACGCCCTGACCAGGAGTCTGTCGCCAAATGCAGTTGAGCCGGCATCTTCATCGAGGTCTGCCAGTCACAGTTCGTTCGACACTCACTCCCTCCCGAGAAGGGGCAAACGTCTCGAGGACGATGGGACTAAGGGCTACGTAGCCAGGACACTTGCTGAGCAAGAGTGGGAGAAACTCCAGCAGGCGCATGTTCTGGCAAATGTACAACAGGCGTTCGATGTCTCATCTGATGCTGAGGGGGATGGAGACAATGAGAGTATTTTCTCATCAGCGGCTGATGTCATCAGTCCCAGTGGACATACTGACGCACAGACACTGGCGATGATGCTGCAGGAGCAACTCGATGCTATAAATATTGAGATCAGGTGATGATTCCATGGTTTTTTTTAATGGTCGGCCAAATTTACGGCCACTTACAGTCATAATTACAACTATTATTGTCTATTGGTGGATTAAATTATCGATATTGTTTTTAGATTGATCCAAGAGGAAAAGCAGAGCACCGAAGCTAGGGCCGAGGAACTGGAGAGCCGAGTTGGCAGTCTTGAGCATATGAATCTCTTGGCAAGGGGAAGGAGTCTCGAGAGGGCCTCGCCTCCCTTGAGTGGAAGATCCACACCCAAGAGTCATCACAGTCCCAATAGGGATTATCTCCATAAGTATCATACGGTAAGGATGGGGGCCGGGAGGGAGTGGGAGAGGAGACGTTTTGGGAGATTTTATTTTCAAAATTTCTTGGGTTTTGGGAGGAGATTTTTTGGCATGTCTATTTCCACTAAAAAAAATTCTCACTTTGAGATTTTTCGAGTCTCAGTCAGAAAACGCAAGTTCTAAATTAAGCTTTTTTGGATTTTAATACATTCATAGACAATCAAGAAAGAGTAAATAACATTTGCCCTTAAATTGAAGAACAAAAATCTATAAATTCTTCGTTACAAAAAAGTGATTCTCGAAAATTTTTGTGAAACCTTAAGAATTATCACAATTTCTTCAACATCTCCGAAAGCCCTTGATATTGTCTTAAGAAATAGATTTGAAAAAAAAATGTCGGTAAATAAAATCGTCTCCTCTCTCCAACAACTAAAAAAAATTGTTTCACCTCTTCGTCGTGTCTTCATCATCCCTCATCTCTCCCTCCCTCGGCTGAACGAACTTAACGACCTCAGAGGCAAAATTCAAAATTATCAAGGCAATTTTGACAAGGAAAAATTGGTTTTTAAAAATCTCGAGACGGTTCTTTTGGATGTCCGGTGTTACAGGCACCTGCCTCAATGTCACCTGCCCATCTACATCAGTATGCAGCTTCATTGGCAAGCCCAGGACAACTGTCCGAGTCACTCCCCGCTAGCCAGGTTCGTTCCTTCCCTGACATTTAAGAAAAATCAACAAAAAAAAAAAACGGAGTAAAATTTTACGACTGAAAATTGGAGTTACATTTTTGTTGATTACTGCTTATTGATTTGTTCAGTTCGCTTGATTTTTCTTGATTTTTACAATTTTATCCACTCAGCCTTTGCCTACAGCGGACTTTTCACTGCCGAGCAATGGAAGTAGAGGTTTTACGAGCATTATCTACTTTTTTTCTCGATAACAAGGGAATTTAGCAGGAAA
>JAPYZN010004199.1:0-14673 GCA_030522865.1 Psyttalia lounsburyi | reverse complement strand
GCGGTGATACGCGAGCGATTTTCGGGTACTTGAGATGCGCATAACTCCTGAACAAAACGTTTCCGACACCTAGGGTTTTTTGGAGAGTCATTAGGACCATCTAATTAATACCTCCACAAAATTTCAGGAAAATCGGAGGTGGGGGGGGCTTTCTTAACATTTACCCAGATATTTTCAGATCCGGAATCGAACCCGGGATCTTTCGATTACCAGTCGGGTGCTCTTCCCATCTGAGCTATCCGAACATATACTGATTTCCATTTCAATTATCTGTTAATATTGAGCTACACCGTCCTTCTAACGGGAACCATTTTACAACAATTGGGAATTAGGTAGGGGGAATGCGTTCCACATTTTTAAGGTAGGACAGTGGGATTAATGTGTGGAAAGGATTTTGGATAGCACCAACACAATTTTTTAGCACCTCACAATTTTTTCTTTGATAACTCCAGTGGAATTGGTTTATTTTTGCTTGTATGGTGTAGGAAATTATATTTTCTGCCTACATGGGCCGAAATAGTACATTATGTCACCAGGCGATGAAAGTATTATCTGACGAATGTGGCTTATACTTTTATCGCCGAGTGACGTATAATATTTTTCGTCTCTGGGCCCGAAAACCGCGATCTAACCGAACGGAGTGAGGTTAGAATCGCGGTTTTTCGGGCGCCAGGGACGAAAATGAGTATTTTAGCCTTGCTTCGCTCGGTTAAAAATGCTCACTTTCGTCCATTTTGGCAGAAAAATCGTATTCAACCCTTGGGAGGACAATCAGACGAGCTTTTTCCACTTGTTTGCCTTCGGCTCGGATAGTAATTTTGCACGTGAGAACAAATTGTCTACTTTTCCTCCCTAGGTGAGAAATATTAGATTAGTTGCTATACGTCGTTATTGCCGAAATTTTAATTTTCACTGGAAAATTTAGCGACACTCATAATTTATATCTCTCAAAATAAAGAAATTGGATTATTCGTATAGTTTTAACCGAATATCTATCAATTATCATGCCACGATTGATTCGGAATTGATTGATTTAATAAAAATGATAAAATTAAAATTGCGGGGAGATAGAGATAAACAAATCAAATATTCTTTGCATCTTCTTGGTCCCATTTATAGGAGCTCAATATGCGAATACAAACTCGATTTATGATCTTGCTTCAGCTCGAACGTACTTACTCGTTCGTAGTTACGCATTCACCTAGGAGTCACTCGTAAATGGAATTTCCACTTGCTCCTTATGTCAGCGAAAGTCGAGAAATAGAAATGTCGGTCCATCGTGTGAAGATCGTCAATCTCAATAGTTACATCTTGTCCAACAATAAAATAGTATAATGGCACCTCTCGGATGCCATTTTTGGACTGAATAAATTACGTATAATATATTTTCGCGCAATAAAATTTATCACAAGTTGCGTGTTTGGCGAAGTGAGATAGATAACCGCTTACGGAGGTGAACGTCTCGGGTTCAAACCCGCCAAGTCTTCCAGAATTTCAGAATTATTTAATTCTGTCAAATAATAAATGTTGAAGAGATAAGATATATCCGACAACTTGGCAGTTCTATCGTAATGGCTGTTCCGTTGTGCCTCACGTTGAAACTATTTTTTCAGTTTTAAATGGTTTATTGAAGGGAGACTGCGGTGAAATCTCGAAGTCTTCGTTGGACGGATTGAGTGATGTTTGATAGATGGTATAACTGCGAGACTGATTCAGGTATTGTTCACACACATGCGAGTTTAAATTAATAATACGCTCAGAAAAATGGTGTATTTAAATCGAATGAAAATCTATTGAATTTTTTTTCTTATCCAAAAAAATCTGTCGTTACAAAAGAACGGATTTACTTGTTTCGAAAAAGTGATATAAACTAAATTGTTTTTCCAAGTTGGAGAAGCTGCTTTATTTTGAACTATAAATGAAAAAAAAAATACGGATATATAATACAGTATAGCATATATTATTTTTTGCAATACCTGCCCAAAAAGTTCACTTTTCGCTACCGTTTTTCGTGCGTAAAGTGGTACTTTTCCGTACAGTGTGCGTAAAAGTCAGAAATCGTGCGTAAGGTGAAACTCGTGCGTAAAGCTTCGCTTTACGCACTCGAATTTCACTTTACAACACGTGCGTATCGCCTTTTTCGCCTCGTGTGATCGCCTAGCACTCGTGCGAAAAAGTGCTACTTTACGCACTAGTTGCACAATATACTATTTTAAATTTATAAATTCAATTAATTGATTTATGATTCAAACAAAATGTGTTCGATATGAGCTGCTGTTTGATCCTAATAACTCAAGTGGAAATACTGTAAAGATTAGTCACTAAAGGAAAATTCGAAAAAGTAAAGAAGACCAACGCAAATGGAATGTTTTATGATCTTCTTCAATTCGAATAGTACATTTTGACACTAGGCCGTGAAGAACTTTGCTGGCGAATATGAGGTACAGGACGAGCCGAAGGCGAGTCCTATACTCATATGAGGCAGGAAAGTTCTTTTCATCACGCTGTGTCGGAAAAGTCACTTTTCAGTCACTCTCCGCTTCGCGCCGAGTGACTGACAAATGCTTTTTCGACACATTGAGATGAAAAATATTGTTCTGACTCGTGGGATTATATCACTCGCCTTCGGCTCGTGATATAAACCTCCCACTCGCCAAAAACCATTTTTTTTTCACTTGTTACGAAATATACTATTTCGGTCGAGTGAGAAACAATATTTTAATTTTTAAATATAAATGTTGGAACTTGTAGCATACTCCAAATTGTTTCATTTTGTGCTACTCTCGCCTTCTGAAATCTCACGATTTTTGCCAGAACTGGCATTTTATTTTGAATAAAAGAGTTCTAACTGGACCAAATTACCTGGATATCTACAAATACAAAATCTGAACATTCAGAAATCATAGACACAAACTTCATACATATTCATTACTAGATTTCTCGTGTGATCAGCGTCCACGCCTAGTCGCGCGCCATTCGCTTGTGCTCGTGCATGCGAGGAAAATAATTTAAATAAAAAAGACAAAACAGCGTTGGATGCAGGGTGACCGTAGAACTGTAATTCGTGCTATACTCTTGGTCACGCTGGTGCAACCAGGACCTGACCTTTTGGCGCTCAGATGTGTTGGAATATAATATTTTGTGACAGCACGCGATATCTTGACTATTTGGGAACGCTTCGAGTGATAGGATTATTAGCTCTTTCTACTTCTTTTAATTGCTTTTTTAGGACTTACCGGTGAAGAAACCGCCCTATTACCGATATATCATTACTCATTTTGAAAGACTCATATTAACGAATAATTGCTGTGCTGAGTTGACAGATGGAGGTTATTTCCTGCTAGTTAAAAGTCAATTCTGCCGTGAAGCGGCATATCATCGTGAGCAATGCACATATCGTGATTTACCACTTCGTTAGTAATTTCATTTAACTCTAAAATTCTTACGACGCGCTAATTTTGTTATTCAAACACGGTGAAAAAACATGTAACAAAGACATCCTTCAATCAATTGCAATTTACCTTGCACGATTTAGGTAATGGATAGATAATATTCATATTTCCTACTTTGGTTAAATTTAAAAAATATACAAGGCCAATAAACCTGCAAAACTATTTACTTCACTCTACGTACAATTTCAGTGGCTACCTAAAAAAATGGTTACAACTGTCGAAATAAAAGTTCAAAAATTTTTGAAGTGCAATATTTATTTAAAAAAAAAAATTCTATAGTCAGGTAAAGAATTGGGAATTCTCAGTAATTTTCACTTGAAAATTGAGTATTATCGTAGCTCAATTAATGCCCATTTGGTCAAAGTTGATGAAATTTGATTTCTGAGGGTCAGAATTAGAATTGATCTTTCGAAAAAATCAACATTCGTAAATGAGTAATATTCGGATTTAGTCTTTAGTAATGAGATTGGAAAATGTTTATAAAAAAAAGTAATACCGTCGCTTCACACAGAAAAGCAAGGAACCCATTAGAACGGCAATAATAATTAAAGCGAAGAATCTACTCATGTTTCCAGCAATAAAATTCAGTTGAACTTTTGTTTTTCAACTGCGCACATCGAATTTAGTAAAATAGTAATGATTCCAAAAGAATGCGAAGATAATTCTCATTGACAATCCTCCGCTATTAAATGTTTTTTCACACTTGAAGACCCATTTCTCTCACATGTAAAGACTTAATGAGCTTTCAGAATTCACGTAAATCATTTTGAATAACTTAAATTAAAAATATTTTAGTTGAAAACGTCATAACCGCATTCATCCTTTCACTCTCCAACAGTCCAGAAAAATTTACTGCAATGGAAATCGTTTGAATAATTCGAATGCGGTTGCACTTCAGAATTAAATAGAAAATATGTGCGGAAGAATACGAAAATTTTCATTGGACAATTATTCGCAATAAAAATACGAAAATCACGATAAAAATTGTGTCTCGATATTTTCAATGTCTCGATTTTTACGGGTTAAATTTTTGTATTCCTGTTTATTGAATTACCACTGAGTATAATAAGAACGGCATTACATTCCAGGTGGAAAGTAGATTATAAATGTATGAAACCGAGTTGCCACTCGATACCCAGTGCCTCAGAGTAGTAACAAATAAAACCAGCTTTTCCCGAGTTTATAAGATCACTTGCAGTGTTCGTAGCTCGTTTAGATGTGGTCAAGTATAATGCGAGTGTATAATCGAGAGAAATCAATTGTGAAAATTATCTTAAGAATACAAATACATCTTCAAAAAAAAAATTGAGGGAGAGTGAGGTAAAATTGAACGTCTTTAATTGATAATATCTCTGGATCGGCAGAGTGAAATTTCATCATTTTTATTTCATATTAAAACTCGACTTTTCAGCTTCAACTTAAAAAAAAGTAATTCAATTTCACTCGGTCGATCCCGAGTTATTGATAATTGAAATTCCTTAATTTTGCCTCATTCTCCCTCACCAAATGAAATTGACCGGTTTAACGAACTAAAAATGGATAAATGAATACATAAAAACGATTTTAAACTGAGAAAATAATATAATTTGTCAATCAAATATTCTTCGGCTGGATCTTGTGAATTAATTTCTGTCATTTGATTGTCTAAACAATTTTTGATGAGCAGAATTAAATTGTTATCTGAATATGAAACTATTCAAACATTTCGCGAAATATATTTCGGACGCGTTAGCTCAACTCTAGCCACATTTTATTCTTCATACGTGGCATTCATATCCTCATGAATAATCTTCCTGAATGATTTAATGGTTTCCTTGTTCCACATTTCCCCGATTACGCAACTAAAGCAATTTATCGCCAAATAATTTTTTACACTCACGAACAATAACTCTTATCACAATCTTCTATGATTTCCCGCATCAATTGGCTTCGTGTCACAGTTTGCAGTTGTTATGTCATCGAGTAGATCATATTCTCGTAACGAGGAATTTAGTGAGGGAACCGTTCTCTTTTGCCGCCCACTTGACTCCGGTAATTTACCTCAATCCGAGAAATTGAATGGTTTCGATGTACCGCAAGAATTACACCTGTCGTCCTCTGTATTAATGGTAATTGTATGAAATGGTGCAAGGACAAACGGATTTTTTTGCTTCGGAGGCTTCGAGAGGTATTATCAAGCTCATTGAGAAATTAGTTATCCTTGAGTATAGATTGTGACATTGATGTAGTTGCAGTTGTTTTTTTTATTATTGGGTGCAAACCGGAAGCTGCTGGCGGATTTTATCTATAGGGAACTTCAATAATTTTTTTTTCTTCTTTTATCTCCAGTTTATGATCTAAAGTAATGATTTTTATTATGACATTTATTCCATTGCACATTATACACTGAAAACAATTTTCTTTTGTCGAGCACATTTATTTATAATATCCATGTGTCAAATGAAAATATTTATACACGTTTACTTGTAGTAGGTAAATTTACCTGGCAGCAGATTTTTTTTTCTCAGTGCACGGACGACCCGTGAAGAAAACCTTATTCGAACAAATTGTCATGCAACATTGAACAAATTATGGAGAGTTCCATAAGTTTTTTCGGCACGTACGATTTTTTAGTACTAAATATTTTTTTGTATATAAATTCCGTAATTTTATTACCACTCACGTCATAACTTCTCATAGGAAAATTGTCTCTATCGATTATTCGAGTCATTTTTTCCATCTTATGCAGAAAAAATGTATCATAAAATGTTTATAGATCCAATCGTGTTTCATTTGTTATCTATCGAAATATTCATGATGAACAGGGAATTAATCAGAAGAAAAATCAATCGGAGTCACTCTGTTATAGATCCATGAAATGTGGATCACTATATTTTCATTTCGAGAAAGGAAAGTGTTTCTTTGATGAATTGCTTCAGAACCCTAATTGGGTCCATTTAGAATTGGAAAGTCTTTTGTCATGAAATGCTTCAACAAAGGAATTTCACTTTCCGATCAGTATTTTGAGGATATCTTAATGATTATTAGGAGATAATATTGACAAATCATCAGTGCTTCAATTGTTCATATTTTTCCATTTTGTTTTCTTTCAAAACTTGTTTTTTGGCCTTGGGTTGTGATTTGAGCTGCTGAGACACTTTCTAATGAATTAACTATTTGAGCGTAAATTGGAAAAATAAAAAATCGTAAAAGTTTCATTTGTCGCTGCATAAGAATTTTATGGGGACTATATTTAATGCTCATGTCGGTTCGAATAAAAAATCCTGGGGATTTGGATAAATTTACCTAAAACTGAGCGTCAATAAATCATTCACTGACTAATTCATTTTGTCGTTGATACATATCAATTGGTTCCTCTGTGAATAAATATGAGTTTCAACATAATCGGATTAAGATTATTTAATCTAATCATTTCGAGTCTTGATCAAAACAGCATATTTAAACTATTTAAAACATCATATTTAACCTAAATAGGGACAATATAAAATTTTAATACTTGAAATCGATAATTTTCGGTAAATTACATTTCGTCAGCTGAAAATTGAACTAATTTTTTTGTTCGAATGAGTCAATTTACGGCCTTTCCTCGGGGCATTTTGTATTTAAAATTTTTTTTATTCTCAGGCTTTTTGGATTGGTCATCAAAATAAGTGAAAAAACAGTCACGAAGTGATCAACAAATTAAGATACAGAAGTTCAAGCGAAGAAAAAATACAAATTACAGATCATTATAATCGTATTATTAGTTTTTTCTTCTCTGGACCATATTTTTAACTGTAAGAAGTCTATTTGAAAGGAAGAAAGGTTCGTTTACAACACAAAATGTCTGTTCTACCTTTCATTTTCATTGATAATGAATTGTTTTCCGCAGGTGTATTCTAAAAAACAAAAAAAAACACGATTAGTCATTGTAGGTACACGAAATTTGACACTGATTATGTTTTCAAGCTGATGGATGTCAGTTCTTGTCAATCGTAAAATGCCTCAGGAAATTCTCCCTGACTTTCGAGCGATGTCAGTTATGAATAATGACATTCGATGCAGCTGAACTTTCATTTTTTGTTGCTTCGTTACATCGATTGATTTTTTTTCTACAAAATGTTACTCGAGTATTCAATTGATTGAGTATTCTTCCTACATAGACGAAAATATTAAATCAAAATTACCGCACAAATCACGTAATCTGCTGACATGTATCGTTCGACGTCAATTTCTGGAGGAATTGAAGAGAATAAATCTGTAACACTCTCAGGTCCGTCACCGAAAAAATCAGAAAAAGTCGTTATTTTATTAGAAATTATGAAATATAACAAAAATTTCAAGATTTTATTATGCCTCACGACTTAAAAATTCTTGGATGCGTAATTCTTACGGAACAGATCGTAGAATTTACGTGAAAATCCATAGTTTTTATTGAATTTTACTCCACTTCCATATTACTTTTCAAAATATAATTTTTATGTCTTTTGTCTGGTAATTTTTTATTGAATATTTCCGTGTAGCGAAAGCTCCTTGGAATTGAGGTGAATCAGCGAACCATCAGTAACCCCCATTCATCAAATCCGAAATGATGCATTTCAAATCATTATGAGAATGATAAACTACAAGTGCTAATGAATCCACCGATTCTCTAATGCACCGGAGTTTTCTGTCTCGCTTCACTGAAAATCCGCGACTTTCTCGTCTTGACAAATTGTGCAGGTTCCCTGCAGTAGCACCTCTTCAACTCTCGATAAATCAAGTGATCTAAGGATGTTGACTAATGTTGCTTATTTCAATTGATTTATCTTGGAGTAGTCACGAGATTCTGGTGGACACGGCGAAAAAAATGTAGCAAAATGAACGTAATTATTTTTTAATCAGATAATTATTTTTTTCTCATCGTTCTAATGAGATAATCTATTCGAAAGACGAGAGAGATTGTCAAAAGAGGAGAATATTTTTTTGATTGAATGTCACAGTTTTTTTATTGCAATTGGGTAATTAAAATTACTAATCCAGTAAATAAGTGAGAAACGTTATCCTTTATATTATCTTCTCTTGAAAAATTCTGTAGAGTAACTGACTAAAAAGATGCAGTGTCACAAGGCCCCTGGACCTCTGGTTCCATTCAATAGGACGTTTCGCATAAAAACATTAACGCATGCCTCACACGGGTCACAATTTTCTGGCGTAAAAAATGTTCTTTCCATCCCAGTGTAAACAGAGGAAATAGAAGATTTTTTTTTCCTTCATTTCAATTCGAGATTTAACAATTTTAAAAGAAAAAAATCCATACATCAATTGCCTGATTTAATAGAGTGAGGGGTGCCACTAATTACATTTTATTTTCGTTTCCCCCGAATTTTTCCTCGATTTTTGAAAATTACTCGAATGGATCTCGTTTTATTCGATTCAAAAATTCCTTCAGTACAAGGTCAATGAAATTGTATATAATGAGATAATTTGAATGACATCCAGTTTGTACATTTTCGGGAGAATATTTAGTTCTTTAAATTTTCAAAGAAATTTAACCTTAAAATGAAGTATTAAATCCTAAAATCAATGAATTTTCTATTGACTTCAAGGAAATATGCATCCAACAATATATATTGTGTTTGTGTCTTTCGGCATACAACAAAGGCGGTACCTACGGTTTACACGCTTCGGAGCAGGGATTAATTGTGCAAACCTTGTGATACGTCTCGACCACATTCAGTGTTTTCTCTATTGTAATTACTCCTGGTTTCTTTGTTGGGTACTGAGGGGATAAGTAATTCTCAATTTCATCAAATCTACAACTGCATGAGAAATATTCGGTCATTGTTTTTCAGATGTTTATGAGAAGTCAGTGCATGAGACGGATAATTAGCTAGAAATTACTCCTGAATTTTATTAATTTAATTATTAAAAATTCGACAGAAACTGTGATAAGATCAAAACCAATTTTATTATTTTCCAAGGGAAAATGTTACAAAAAAACGTCTTGCTTTACGGAAATTTCGAATTTGTCAAGAGATATAAATGTCATTTTTGACAGATTTTCAGTTCAATTTTTTAAAAAATATTTGAGATTATGAACTGAAAAAGATAACTTATCACTAAAAAAACGAGTGATACGGAATTTCTGCGTTAAATATGAGATCTAACGAACGATTGAATCTGAAATTGAATTCAAATTTAAAACATTGCTTGTAATGAAATTATTGATTACTTTACAATTCAGGTGAGATATGCAGCGAATCATTGACTTCGAGAATTCTCTAAATTCAATGCGGCCAACAAGAAAGGGTTTCGCAAATGACGAACTGGCATTCTCCATTGATGAAGCCTATTTTTCTCGCATCTCTCGCGTAATCCCCCAGAAGATTCGAATAACAGAGCAAAAAAATGCTCAATATGGATAAAATATTGCGAAGTAAATCAATCATTATCCGCTCCATTTCATAATTCATAAGAAAAAAAATAACGGAAACGACAAAAAAAACCAGTCAACTTTCCACTGCGATAGGTGTCTGTAAAATTATTATTAAGTCCTTGCACTGGATGCCTCTTCCTTGCGAAACTCTTACTCTGCTTTTCAATTCCCCTCCACTGGCACCTGATTTATTTTTTTTTTGCTACGCATTTTCCTATCTTATAAGATCATTCGCTGCAATAATAAAACTCAGCCTTTGATATCTTCATGTTGCACTTTGCTCATTCGCAGTCTCGCTCATTACAATATATTTATGGGCGACGGGTGTATCATATCAAATATATTAAACAGAGTAAAGTTTTCTGAGTGGATTCTTCGTCGATTAATGGAGTTAGTCGAGCTCACTTGCATCATATTCTAATCTGTCTGCGCTCATCGCAATTGCCGCAATTCATAATTTCAGTTTGGCTTCTCTCCTCGCTGTGGATCGAGTGTACGTAAGAGTGCGTCGAAAAGGAAGTTTGAAGAAAAAACTATGTTATGGGGCATTTACTGGAAAATCGTCGTGGAAAATTTATTGAAATTGAATTTAATTCGTATTATTCAACAAGTCTGATCGTGACGGAAGTCACTGAAACGTCGGGGCTTCCTTCTTCGGGAATTTAAAAAATGTTTTATGACTTATATTTCTGAAAGCGGAACACGAACGATAAAGATTTTACGTGTTGTTACAGTTATTTCAATGAGTATTTCGTCATTTAGCTCTTAGCTCGATTTTAATTGTTAAGGCTTGGAGGCTGCACAGAAGAAACAATTTTCGGGCTCTCTACTTATGACATGATTTTTCTATTAATGGTACCAAGATCCAGAAATCCGGGGTGGCGATTTTTTTAAGTTTTCCAAATTTTTGGCATAAAATTCAGAAACTGAAGAAATCCTGTTGGAGATTTCTTGAAAATTAAGCAATAACGTAATTTAAAATTTAAAAAAAAAAAAAAAAAAAAAAAAAAAAAAAAAAAAAAATAAAAAAAAAAAAAAAAAAAAAAAAAAAAAAAAAAAAACTTAATATCAAATTGTTCATGAAAACGTTTTTCAATGAATTGAAAATTTAAAAGAATTGTTACCTAAATGTTCAAATATATATATAATTTAAAAAATAAACAAATGGTTATATAAATATAATTATGTGTATAAATATAATTATATGTATATAATATATATTTCATGATTTCCAAAGTCATTGACCACTTTAAAGAATATTCCAAATGTTCTAAAAATGAGTGGCTATTAAAAATTATCAGATTTTTATCTCGGAATTAAATCAGTAAGTTTCCAACAACTCTAATTCTCTAATTCAGTGTCAAAAAGTAATTGCTCGATTGATCAATCACACCACTTTCAATTTCAATAATCTCCTTTTTATTAAATGATCGCTGCCATCTGCCCCTCCCACATCTCAAACCAGAATAATTTCAGAAAATCATGATCCTTTTACTCTCAATACCATTGAGCACACGCACTCGGAGCGTGAAATAAAAAAATCCTTACGAAATACTGCCACAGTGCGATGCATTTATGCCAATGGTGATGAGGAGTAGAAAAAACCTACGGCCTTGTCTTATGAGTTTTGAACTAGAAAGCGAGAGTGGAGGCACGCGAATAGTAATATTAATATATGAAATTGGATCTCGTCTCTCAACCGCACGAATTTACTTTCAGAAATTGACAGGACTCCGTTGAGATCAGGGTTTGTGAATGACATTGACGAATACTCCTCAGTCAGTTATGAAATTATGATTAAAAAACGGAGTAAAAAAATTGACGGAGGAATGGTTTCTGCGAAATTTTCCAGCTGTTAACCAGTTCTTACCCCTAAACCTTCATTCATCATCAATGTGGTTCATAGCTCCCCGACAATCACGACAGTCATTGTCCATCGGAATCTCTACTTCGGGCGTTGAAAGTTATACTCAGTAGCGAACCGCTGTTGTATACTTTATTCGAGTGGACCCAGTTGCACTTCACAACATGTAACGAACGTGAAAGGACCGTCTCTGCGAATTTATCAAGACCACGCCTCTCGCTTTAGTCCCGAACGAGTATTCGATTTTTTAGGTCTCAACGTCAATATTTTGCAAGAATTTTCGATTCTTTTGACTGATGATGTACACAGAGAGAGAGGAGAATGTTCCAGACAAGTGATCGAATTGGAATATTCATGCGTGAGTAGCACTTTACGAAAAGAAAAAAAAGTTTCTCACATGCGCCTTGTCTGAACAAAAAACTCGTGTTAAAAAATGCAAAGAACAAGATTCGAGAAAGAGTCTTGAAAGATTGTAATTTAAAAAATCTAGAAAAAAAAACAAAGAAAATTAAAATATATTGTTGACTGTTTGGAGAATGTCTCGAGTTGAAAAATTTCAAAAAATAAAAAAATCAAAAATCTGGCCTGTATTTTTTTTTAAAGTTTAGTTCTAGTACTACATCTTCGTCTGTCGGTACTCCCATGCTTATTTTACTCCTGAAAGATGTTCGTTTCATGTAAAAAAAAATATATTATTTGAATGAAATAATAACGGTACGACACGAATTTTGTAACATGCGGGTAAAAAATCTTACAATTTTGAAAGCATAGCAATTATTCCTTGAAAAAACTTCAGGATTAAGAACCTGTTTAAAAAACTATTCATTAAATGTGAATAGGAATCGAAATAAAAATTAATTTTATGATCCAATAAAGCCTTCAGCGCAATTTACTTGAATAAAGAGATTACTCATTCAAATAAACTTTATTAAGTTTTAATGGGCATTTTTTCTGGATTTAGGATTTCCCCTATGACTTTCGTAATGTCCTGATATTTCAAGAAGAAATCGTCCACAACTGAATAAAAGGGGCTTATTCGATTTTTCATATATCCATAAACAAGAATGAATCGTACTTAAAGGTATACATAAAACACTCTCTCTTCTTGCATTTATTTTACATAGAGAGGAAGAGGTTTAATTAGACTATTCAATTGCATAAAAATATTAACATTAATTCTGTATAATCCGCAGGAAACCCTGGAGACAGTTCCAATAGCTCATATAAATATCTTCCTGCATAAATATGATGTTGTCATAGCAATATCTTTCTTTGGACGTGTTGATTGATCTCCTTTTACCAATTGCCATCTGATTTCTCGGTTAATACCGCGTATAAAATTAATTTTTAATGATTCCCGAAGGTGTAATACCTCAAAAAATGTGGCCCACTTTCTCTACAATGCACTAACTATTAATTTTACTATCGGCAGTGAGCTCTAATAATGCATAGCAGTTTACTGAAGTACTTTCACTGGTAAAAATATCCGAGTATCGGGATTAATGGATTAATTAATGACTCGGAGAGAATGTTAATTAGCATTTGGTTTAGATGTTTGGGGAGATGGGTCTTCCCGTGATTTGCTACTGGAAATTGGCAATGTCTAGGTTTCGCTCAGATCAATCAATGTCAGTCAATTTTTCCAGATCTATCTTTTTTTTCCACTTTGCAGTTGATATTTCTTTGTTTCACACGGCTTGTGAGAAATCTTTCAGTTTTGTTGGATTTGTAGGATCTACTGGGGAATTGCAATTAAAGCACAAAGATTAGATGCACGATTCTCTTCCGAATAGGATAATTAGATGTTCTTTTCATCACGAACAATTAGACGATCAGGATTTAACGTGAGAATGATGAAAAATTACGATAGTGGAGATAAAAAAAAATATTAAATTTTTATATTTATTACACTTATTATATTTTTTTACTGTCAAGGAGAGTGCAAAAAGAGGGTAATAAATTATCTTCCGCGGCATATTAGGAATGAAACGGAACTAAGTGTATGATTTTCTGTGGAGAACCGTTGGAAAGGGCTGGACAGTATTTATGACTAACTAACGCCAATTGTACGCCGGCAAAATTAAAGTTTGCGTTAACAGCTGTTGAGCAAAACTCGTTGGGAACTGGAGTTAAACGACACCCACTTTTACTTTCAGAGTCGATTGTCTGTGGGATTTTTTTTGTGAGGTAGAATTGATAGGGGTAAACCCTGGAATAATTGTGAGGTTGCAGTTGAATTCATGGATTGGAGGGATAAAGACATGTTTGACAAAATCAGGTAGGATTTGCAATTGCATTGCACCGACATGACCCTCAATACGACCCTCATATATGGCCAGAATAGTATATTTCGTAACAAGTTAAAAAAATCGGTTTTTGGCGAGTGGGAGGTTTATATCAAGAGCGGAAGGCGAGTGATATAATCCCACGAGTCTAAAACCACTTTTTTCCCGAGTTACGAACATAATTTTTTCGCGTCGAGTGACTGAAAAGTTACTTTTTCGACACAGCGTGATGAAAAAATGATTCATTTGAATGCAACAACGGTCGTTGTTGAATTTTTTTTTCGTATTTCCAGAAATTAGTTAGTAGACATGAAATAGTATATTTCGTAACAAGTGAAAAAAAAATGGTTTTTGGCGAGTGGGAGGTTTATATCACGAGCCGAAGGCGAGGGATATAATCTCACGAGTTACGAACGATATTTTTCATCTCAATGTGTCGAAAAAGCACTTTTCAGTCACTCTCCGCTTCGCGTCGAAGCGGAAAGTTACCTTTCCGACATAGCGTGATGAAAAAGTACTTTTGCGACACATTGAGATGAAAAATTATGTTCGTAACTCCCAATAATATAACCTACCAATATAAACCTCCCACTCGCCAAAAACCATTTTTTTTCACTTGTTACGAAATATACTATTCAGTCACTCGACGCGAAGCGGAGAGTGACTGAAAAGTTA
>JAPYZN010004198.1:0-12873 GCA_030522865.1 Psyttalia lounsburyi | reverse complement strand
CCCTTGAAGCCCTACAACTTCTAGTTGAAAGATTTTTCGATTACTGCCCTCATTCAATAGTTATTTGGGTGTACAATTTTATCTCGGACACCCTGTATAAATAAAAAAAAATAAAATAAAATAAAAAAATTATAAAATTATAAAATTTTATATATATATAATTTTTTTTTCAATAAATGTTGTTAAGTGGCTGCGGATGTTGGAATGATAGAGAACATGATTATAGTATTTTAAATGCACTTTTAAAAAATTTGTAGTGGGTAACTCACGTATAAAAAAGCCTTCAATTATTTATTAGGAATTAATTATTGATGACAGATAAAGAGACAGATGGCCCCTAAAACCGTCGCATTTCCCTAGACTCATGAAGTAGTTTTGAGTGCTTTCAATAATTGTCATAAATTCTATTTATAATATTAATAACATATCTTTAGTTTTATGAGGTAAATATAGTAACAAAAAATTATGGGGAATGAAAATTTTTCCCTCTACTTCTGGAATAAATTTATAACTTCCTAGCCATTTAATTTCAAATTTTTTCCACATATTGAGCTCCACGGTCGTGTTAAGTTAATTTTTGACAATAAAACTGCCAGATAAAATTTCAATATTGAAAAATTATCTATATAGTCACTTTTCTCTGCTTCAAAAATTGTTGTTCTATTTTGTCATGTGTCGAAAGGAAACGAACCCAGTCATTTTTTCAGTGACAGGAGAGGTTGCCAATCAGGAACCAATGGGGTTCCTATTTTGCTGACTTCGGGGGGACATGGGATGACAGTTTAGTCGACTTTTAGACGAAGAGAACAATTAGGGAATAAGTATTATCGATAATAATATAAAAATGTCGCACCAGAGAATTAAAATCTCAAGCGTTCGTTCGTCTTAATAGCCCTAGGCTGGTATTAATGACTTTAAATGACTTTAGATAACTCATATTTTCCTATGGATGCTCATATCCTTAGATGAACGTCTGACCTAGAGATGTGAGATGACGTCAGCAATGAAAAACTATCAGATAACGAAAATATAACCGTCATGTGACTGTCACTGACGGTCATTCTACCTCTTGTCAATAAATAGGTCAGATAACATTTGATCACTGAAAAATATTCTGTCCAGATGAGACAAGACGGTTATTTTTTTTCAGTGTCATTGGAATTTTTCATGTTTTATTGAAGTCTGTCATGCGATTATCCATTAGTTTATTTTGTCAATGAGAAGCTGATTCAGTAGAACGAGGGATTTTTTATAACATTTTATTATGAATAAGTAACTTTTTCTTTTTTGCTTTTGAATGGAAGCTTTGTAATCAGTCAACGCCACTACTTAAATGCAATGTGCCTGTCATACAGTCAATGGATCACATATTTACCAAGTGACAATAAATGATCAATCACGGATCGATAAGGCCACGTGTCACTGAAATTTGCTTGCATTAGTAATCTGACCTCAGCCGGCACTTTTCCTTCTAAAGGCGTGTTAAATCAATTTTAAATTGAATTATTCAAGTATTGAACGTCAAACTTGAAAGTACTCAACGAAGCTTTCATCCGAAAGTGTTAATGAAATATTCTCGGAGTGAATTAGCTTGAGACTCTCCACAGATTTTGTATAATTTACAGCTGAGGAGATGAATGTTTTAAAAATGCTAATGAGCTCGTTAAAGATTGGACGGAGGACCATTGTATATTTCCAATGTCGAGGGATCGAATAATTCATGAAAATGAAAATAGTCTTGAACTCCTAAGTGGCGAGGTACGCCAAGACCTGCAGATTAATTAAAATACACGAGACAATTAGCGGGGTTAGTCATTGACCTAGAAAAAGTGTGCTTATAATTAATGAAGAATGAATAGGGAAGAATTGTCTTGTGGCTGGAACTTTCTATTTCTGGGGGGCTTTCAATGGAATATATGTGGGAAATTAAAGGTAGAAAATTTAATTTCAGGGTTTGAAAGTTAATTGATGTCACTGACCTCCACCCATATATCACTTCAGTCTCTTCCACTTTTATTTCAATTTCATTGACGTTGTCAGAAATAATTGCATTTCCTGAGATTTTTCATTGACCCATTCATCAATGAAAAATGCTATTCAATTTTTTTTTCCTCGTATACCTCCTCAGGCTTTTATGTTTTGTTCCCTTTTCACCCTTCGATTTTCATTTCAGGGGCCAACTAGCCTGGGTAGTCGTCTCTTGCGAAGCTACCGCTCGACAGTGAAACTATTTAATTTTTGAGTGTTACTCGCATGCCAATCCCACAATTTTTTTTTGTTCAGTAGATTAATCCGCGGGCTTCGCGTGCTTACGTTATACTCCATGGGGCGTATGTCTTAATCATAATCAACGGTGTTATATTATGTAATGATTATTTGCCATTAAAGTGCAGAAAATTATTCTGAAATTCCAGGAATTAAAAAAAACGGAGTTGAGAATTACCGGAAATTATATTTTCTAAAATTCCAGGGAGATTTTTTATGGTAAAAATCATTGAAATGTTTTTAAACATCAGATTTGACAAGAACTTAATTTTATTGTCAGATCTGATATTTTTTTATTTTCGAGACTATTTTCAAATGAAAAAAAATATACATATCTACTATATATATTGTAATATAGTACATTATGATATATGTAGAAAGTGCAATTATCTAATGAGGAATTATGAATTGAAATGACCATTTTGTAAACAAATTCATGTATTTGACATCGGTTTTCCCGCCAACAACATAGATAATACGATATAATTTTTTAAAACAAACATTAAATCATAAGATATATATATATAAAATAGCATTGTCTCACTTTGATTCTTTGATAGAAAATTTGATACTCGCGGGAGAATTTATTATACAAAATTTCACGACCGTATGATGTTGGGTGCATCAGTAGTAAGGCCTTCGTGGATTATTCTGGAAAAAGAAATTTATAATAAACTCATTACCGACATTTATTGAATAAACGGTAAATCTACGAAAATTGATTGAAAAAAATTGACTAATTCTTATGAAATTTTATTGATATTTTTCATTGAATTTTCATTGTATTTACGAAGACGATTCTACGTAGAAATAAAATTATTGCTATTTACAACTTGACTAGGGAATAAAAGAAGGTAATAACTTACCAATGGATTCGGTCTAAAGCGATATGCGAGCATCATTCTCTTCCTGTACGCGTCAAATTCGTCGTCATCACGTGATATGTTGTCAGGCCTCTCGGATCCTAGACCGGCGCTGTCTAGTCGGCTAGTTGCCCTAAAAACAATTCTCCTCAGTCAATTTCAAAACCCTTCACTCGTTGTATTGAGAAACTATAAAATTGAAAACCTACTTGTTTACTGGTTCTACACGTCCACTCCCCTCACTGCCCAGTCCTTGACCTTCACTCCAGCCCAGTTTCTGTAACATCTGGAAACCTGGAAAAAAATGGTGAGACATTTTTTTCACAGTCGATTAGTAAATAACTTCAATAAAAAATAGGAATTACAATTTTTACATTCTAAACTCGATCTAACGACAACGTAAGTCACTAGAAGTGATTACTAATTCTATTAAGTCATAATAAATCATCCTAAAGGCAGAAGATCCATTAAGACATAATAACTATAATCAAAGCCCTAAGTTCACACAAGAGGAGAGACACATAACTTCTTGAAATTATCCTAAACATTGCAAAAACATTGAAATTGAAAAGCCAATGAGAAAGAGCCCTCGGGATTCACCTAATGGTTTTATAATATCCAAAAATTATCTCCATTATTACCTATATTATCCTCTTTGAGTTTGTACTCCTTGTAATCACTGAGGTCAGGCTCCTTTCCCTGCTTGAGGGCACTGTACTGTTCCATAAACTTCTTCAGCTCATCCGGTGGCAAAAAATCACCAATATGATGTTTACCCTCAGCCTGCGCTGTCAACTCGTCAGCCCATATTTGTGTCGCCTCCATCTCCGCTGATCGTATTTTATGCTCCCATGTACCACCTTCAGTCTCCTCATCACTATCGTATTCGTATTTATGTTTTCCCTGGGATTCTAGGCGTTTCACTTCTTCTCGTTTTTTCAGTAAATTCTGGTACAAGAGATTGATCTGCGCAAACAATTGCCGTTGTATACATTAATTACTGATAAATGGAGATTATTGGCTCAGGAAATTATATGAAAAAATTAATTCAACGGTTCGACGCCAAATTAATTGACTTCTCATACCACAGAAAATGATTTTTCGTGCCGCCGGACCTGAAACATCCCGTTTTCGTGTCGCTGCGCGCCACGAAATTGGCGTTTCCCAGACGTCACGAAAAATAATATCCACGCCTCGCCATGGAAAACAGATCATCGTCTCCCACGTGCAAAATTGCCTTCCGGGCCGAAGGCGAGGATGACGATGACGATGGGAGACGATGGTCTGTTTTCCAAGGCTCGGGCATGAAATGTACTAGTTCATGCCGCCGGACCTGAAAACCCCCGTTTTCGCTGCGCACAACGAAATTGGCGTTTCTCAGGTCCCACATCACGAAAAATAGAAAAATAATATCCACGCCTCACCATGGAAAACATATCACCCTCCCCCACGTGCTTGCCATCCTCGCCTTCGGCTGGGAAGGCCATTTTGCACGTGGGGGACGATCTGTTTTCCAAGGCTCGGGCATGAAATAGTACATTTTATCGCCGAGTGACGTATAATATTTTTCCGTACTGACCTTTACTTTTCCTCGTCCGGGAATTGGCATTCGCCCTGTCCCAAACTCGGTAAAGTCAAAGTCAGTACGGAAAAATATTGTCCGGGGTGTCGTTATAGGGTTTTTTTACGCGTGTGGTTGGCTTGTCCTCGCCTGCGGCTCGGACGCCAACGCCACACGAGTAAAAAACCCTATGACGACAGCCCGGAAATGTACTATTTCGTCTCTGGCCCCCAAAAACGGCGATTTACCCGAACGGAGTGAGGTTAGAATCGCGGATTTTCGGGCGCCAGGGACAAAATGTACTATTTCGTACCGCCGGACCTGAAAAGTCCCGTTTTCGTGTCGCTGCGCGCGTTTCCCAGGTCCCAGATCAGGAAAAATAATATGCACGCCTCGCCATGGGAAACATATTACCCTCCCCCATGTGCTTGCTATCCTCGCCTTCGGCTCGGAAGACAATTTTGCATGTGGGAGACGATGCTCCGTTTTCCAAGGCTCGGGCATGAAATGTACTAATTTATATGAGAGAATTTTATCTTGATAGACTCGATGGACTCTAACGATTTGGATTGCAATGAGACGATAAATGGTTATCGAATGTTGGCGTCATGTCGGCTCAATGTTAGTTTAGTGGCAAGGTTGATCTAATGTCGGCACAGTGTCGGTCCAATATTAACGCAATGCTTTGAAATTATATCGTAAATAATTTATCGCGATAATTTAATGGAGGTCATTTATAATTCAACATGAGTCCCAAAAAAAATGTGTAAGATTTTCTAATGAAACAATAGTACATTTTTCATCTAGAAAGGAAAAGTAGACAAGTCGTCCTCACGTGTACAATTACGGTTGTAAGCACTTGGGAAATGATTGTCTGATTCTCCTCCCGAGGGTTGAATACGATTTTTTTTACC
Source organism: Psyttalia lounsburyi (assembly GCA_030522865.1). Taxonomy (NCBI): domain Eukaryota; kingdom Metazoa; phylum Arthropoda; class Insecta; order Hymenoptera; family Braconidae; genus Psyttalia; species Psyttalia lounsburyi. Next base: position 7,270 of record JAPYZN010004198.1, on the reverse strand, counting down.
AAAACGGACGAACGTGAGGGTTTGAGGGGTTAGAATGCTCACTTTCGCTCCATGGAGGCAGAAAAAATCTTGATAATCACCTTGTAATGATCTTCAGCTTTTTTCCACTGCTCCTCACTCAGATCTAACGTCCCAAAGGTCTGTCTGGCGTATTGTATCAAGGCAGGATCATTTCTACAGACCTTCGTGAGCATGGGGTTCTTTCCTTTGGTAATCGGGCCCTTTGGTGGCATTACCGGCAGACCCTGGCCTGGGATAGCCAGTCCAGGTGGACAAATGGCTATTGTCGGTGGTGCTCCAGTAACTACTGGCGGGGCTATCATACCAGAAATAGGAATCTTATTATCCGGCTCACCCCAACGGCTTCGCCGCTTTCGTTTTCGCTCTTCTCTGCTTTCCTCCTTTGACATGTCTAAATCAAAATTAAAAAATTAGCTCCACTCGCTCTCTTTCACTCGACAAGATAGCAGAATATGAGAAATATGGTCTGAAGAAAAATTTTTCTAGCGGAGTTGGAGAATTTTCCTGCAGCGCAGGTAATGGAAAATAAATCAATAAAAATGAAGTGAAGCAAGAAGTACCTCAGAGTTCGTAGGAAAAAAAACTCTTCTACTCACCACTCTGCGATAAACTTTTATTAGTTGTTTTGTCCACATCGTCATTATCGCTGAGTGCCTCTTCGGGGCAATATGGTTCAGCCCCAGTGCCCTTCTTACTTCCATCTTTGTCAGCTTTCTCAGCGCGAAATTTCGCCACCAATCCCCTGTACTGCAGATAGGCTGCACTTTGCTTTTGGTGCAGAAACCTTGATTAAAACAATACTTAAAACTCTGTCGAGTAAGATTTACGCCTAATGAAAGTAGCAAAATTACTGATTTTGTTCTTTATCAATGACACTATTACGATAAAATGCCAAAATTGATTACTGTACTGTACCAGAGAATATTATAAAAAACTTGTAAATACAAAACGATAAATAAATTAATGAGTAAAAAAGGGATTTTGTCAAATTGTTGGTTTTTCTTGTCAATTAATTCTCGAATCATTCTCGAAATTATTCACATAAATGTTTTGGATAATTAGAACAATCTGGAGGGAGAAAAATTGGGGAGCTTGATGGGAGTGACGAAAATAATAAGATAGTTATCATTAGAAGATAGAAAAAAATTCTGGAATTTCTAGGTACTAAATTTGTTGCTGAGCAACTGGAGATTTTCCAACGAGAATTGAATGGAACGATGATTCAGACGTTCGTCCTCGAAAATTCAGAAAACATTGGAAAGTCCCCAATTATATAATTGTACTAAAATACAATCTAACAATAGCAAAAACGTTTTATTATCTAATTGAGGTCGCAAGAAAGCTTAACGAGTAAAGTAAGCAAAAAGCTTGGGTATAAATTCAGTGTAGAGTAGGTGGGTGGACAGACGTATTATCAAAGTGACATCAAAAGCGATGGCTGAATGTGGAATAAATAATTGTAGAGGATAAATTATCATCTCAATTTACCCATCAAAGGGGAATTTTAGATTGACAATTGGTACTGTCCTTGCAATGCAATGAAATTCTAGAAACTAAATTCTTTTTTTTCTTCAATGACAAAGCAACAAATGTAAAACTAAGGCAATTGGCTCATTAATCAATTTAATTCATTTATTTTCAACTGTTGTTTCTTGAAATAGAAAAATACTGGAAAAAAATTATTTTTTTATTCAATGAATTTGAAAACGAATGAAATCTGACATTTGTTACGTGAAAACACTTCTTGGAAGTTCAAGAATAGGTTGAATAAAGAATTTGAAGATTATCGAAACCAGAATCAAAGGAAAAAGATTCTAGGTTCAAAGTCAATTGCATCCAAAACTTACATTCTTTTTTTTAATAAAGAAACTAATGAATTTTATCCAATTTTAATGTAAAATCAAAGAAAAGATATTTTTTGTTCAACTGTTAGTTATTTCGATAGGAAAATTCATCACCAAAAGTTAATTATTTATTTTTAGTGTTATTTTCACGTAAACATTTTTCAGACAATATTTTTAACTCGTCTGTTCAACACCTCATGATTAATTTTACTTCAATAATTTGTAGAATTCGGGAGTGAAAAAATACGTAGTTTTTGGGAGTAGAAAAGTTGAAATAAAAAAGTAGAATGTAAATTTTTGAAAGTAAAATTAATGAGAAAAAAAAATTATGTTTGTGGCAAATTAGCAATACATCACTCGAGGACGTGACAATTGACAAATAAATTGTGAATTGTGTGGATTACACTTGTTAATTGGACGTGAAGTATTCGGTGTGATAAGCACAAGTGGAAATGAGGAATTTTAGTTCATGCTGAAGGAGTCAGTGAGGACAGTAGTTACCATAGCTTGGGATCTTGGGCATTCTTCTCGCGTACTTCTTGCTCAATAGCATCACCACAGTCAGCCACTATTCTCGCCAATTGCTCAGCTTCAACCGGACAATTACGACCTGAAGAAATTATTGAAATTCCTAAATAGTTTAATCTTACGGCGTAACTTAAATTGATCAAGTTATTATACAATTTAAGTTAACTCAGTATTAACAATTCCACCTCAAATAGTTTTTTCGGCAATAGTCAATAGTTACAATGTATATACAGTTGTCAAAAAATGAATAAATAATCTGAAAATATGTTTCCTTTTTATATTATAATCAAGGGCCGGGTGTAATAATTTGTCACCTCGAAATCGCCTACCCTGATTACACGTGGAATAATCATCAAATCGTCACCAGATCTACTTTCCGACCTGCAGAAATCATACCCGGAGGTCTGAAATTAGGTTTGCTTATGATTTAATAATTACTTTTCTTGTAATTAGTCACGGCGATTTCGAGGTTATGAACTATTACACGCGTACCCTAATTGAACATATGATTTGCCTGGTAAAAATAATATTCATTTACATTATTTTGCACGTATAAATTGTAATTACCTGAAACACCACCTGGAACATTGGAACCGGTGGCCCTGGCGGGTGGTGGAACCTGAACATTGGTCACCGGGAAACGTGTTCCCATAATACACCCAGCGCCTCCATTTCCCTGAATGATTCCAGGTGGCACACTAGGCGGTGGAACATTGAGGTTTGGTGGCGGAACCGTGGGAACAGCGTTGATTGTCCCGACTCCATGGACAGGCGGTGGTCCAGAGATGATGATCGGTGGCATGACAGGAGGTGGAACATTAGGAACACTGGGTACACTAGCCACTGCGATGGAGCCTGACGTGGTCACCAGAGGATTCAGTCCTACCATGTTAGGTGGCATCTGGGTCATGGGTGGGAGAAGTCCCGGAGGTGGAACATTGGTGGGAATATTCGGTGGGATTGTTCCCTGCAAGCCTAGATTACTCATTCCTCCACAGGTCGGGGGGACGAGGTGCTGAGGAGCTGTGGGTACTTGAGTGAGATTCTGCATGGGAATACTTGGCGGTGGAACTGTAGTATTGGGAACAGCTGGAGGGAGTCTTATTGGTGGTGGTGGTGGTGGCGGTGGTCCTATCATGGGGGGAGGGGGCAGAGACATTCTGGGGGTGTCAACAGGGAAGCCCTCGGGCTTGATGGGAATTTGGACTAGAGGAGCTCTGGGAACATTGACGGGATTGATGCTCCTGAGGGTGGGTGGTGGAACTTTCGTCATCTGGATCATCGGGGGAGGCGCCAGAGGGGGAATGGGCGTCGTCTGGGGACTTGGCAGACATTGAGGGGGGAATTGGGGACGGGGACCGTTCATCGGGTGGTAGGGAGGTCTCCTTGGGTCGGGAGAGGGCGAGGATCTGTGTCTAGGGGGCGATGGACTCGATGAAGAGCTTCGACGACGCTCGGAACTCCTGCTCCATCGGCTCTCGTTTCGTCGTCTGTCTCTTCTCTCCCAGTCTCGATTTTTCTCCCCGTTCCATCGTCTCTCCCGGGAGTCGTAAGCTCTTTCCGATCTATCGGGTCGGTCTGCCTTGTCTTCACGTTTTTCCTCGACTTTTGGGGGGACTTCGGGCTTTGTCGATGGCGCTTTATGAGCTATTTTCTTGAATTGGTCTAGGAAACTACCGTCGTTGGCGAATAAATTGACGGTGGGCTGGGACGGAGGCTTCTCGTCCTCTTTCCTATAAATAAAACTTATCTCTAATCGCTGGTGACCTAGAGTTTTTGAGGGGATGGGTTGGGGGATTGATGTTGGGGGGATTGAGTGGGTGGATTGAGTGCACGATTGGAGGTGGATTATTTTTAGGGGGTAATGGGTTGTTATCGTGACATTTGGCGGTCTGGAATCGTCTGGTTGGAATTGTATGAGCATGATTTCATTGGATTAAATATCTTCGAGAGCTTTCTAGATAAAGATGACGAAATTGAGTTGAACCGGAAAGTAGAGGGAGATTCCACAACGAAAGAGTTGGTTTAGTCAAAAAAATTGTTTATTTATTTTGATTGAAACTTTCAATATCGAAAAATTGGTTGCAATATATCTCCTCATTAAATAATCAAAATTCGGAATTTTTTGTGGGGATGAAAAGATTACCTTTTTGGAAAATGAATAAACATTTTTTATTGAGACTTTTTGACAAAGATCAAATGGAAATTTTCTCCGCTCTCCTCTCAATTATTTTGCAAGTCTTCATTCTTTTTAACTAAAAATTTTATTCCAATTATAAATTCATCTCTGAAAGGGGGGATTCTAAAAGAATTCAGCTTCAGAATTTCGGTAATTGATTTCTCAGTGAGTTAAGTTAGTTACTGGAATTTCGTTTGTCTATTTTTGATTCATCTTCGAAACGAGAAATTCCTGGAGAATATATAAAGAATCAGTTTTTGTAGCTGACGAAACATGCCACAAAAAAGAGAAGAGAAGAATCATTGAAATATCTTTGGCGGTGTACACAATTAAAATTTTAAGGACAGTCCGGTAATAATATTCAGCAAGGCAATTTTATAATTTGTTTTAGAATGATTTTAAAACAGATGAAAATAATAAAATTTTAGTCTTGAGTCAAAACTCAACGAAATTCTACATTTTTTATCAGAAGGAAGACAAGATTTTCTCAACTTATTGGAATTTTTAATGACGACAGCAATATTCATCATTGAATGTATTAAAAAATAGATACCCAACATAATTTTAATAATAAACCATTTATATCATCAATAATTAATATTTTCTTGATAATCTCTTTAGAATCTATTGATTACCAAAATAAAATAATATGTAATAAAATCTATAGATTGAATTCAGTAGTAATTTAATCTTCTGAATATTCAATGAAATTAAAAGTTGTGGATAGAAAGACGAAATTGTCTCAACTTCCTCGAATATTTAATGAAAAGACTAAAATTCAACAGAACATTGAAAAATCAAGAAAATATTCTCATTTAATTTTCTTACTTCCAATAATGTCACCACAAAAATTATAATAAAATTCTCGGTTTCCCCAATTTTCTTCTGAATTTCCCCCGATTTTCTACAGATTTCACGACATTCCTTGAAGCTTTGGTGCAACAGTACCTCGATAAAAAATTTACCAACAAAATTACCCTAAATTTTCATTGAAAATATTCAACAGCAATAGGTATCAGTGATGCTTCTGATCCCAAAACGTAAACCAAACTATAAAACCCCTAATACTCCCTAAAAAATAAATACAAAAATCTCCGACAATCCTTCACGACAGCTCCAAAAAATATTCTTCAAACTAAAAAAAAATAAAAATACAAAAATCCACTCACTTGACAGCCGTAGAATTTTTCCCCGTCGAGTTTCCACTACTCGTCGAATTTTTTTTAACACTCTCACTGGCCTGTTTGCTCTTCATCTCTTGCATTTTCGCCTGTATTTCCATTTTCTTCTGTTGTATAATTTGCTCCTGCTTGGACATTTGTGCAAATCTCTCATTCCTCGAGGTTTTAGAAACAAATGGATCGGAGCCCTTCACCCCACGATACGCCATATTTCGTTTTCTTTTTCTCCCCCAATTTCTATTTTCCACCTAATGTTGTGGATGGTTTTTTTTCCTGCTATCAAGAGGCGATTGTGAAGACCATTGAGGTGGCTTACCCACTGCCGTTTAGGGTCTAGTATTTTACGAAAGTGCACTCAATAATCTCGTCATTGTGCAGTTGTTCTCAGATGATTTTTTTTTTTTATACGAATAGAAATGTTTTTTTTTTTCAATGTTTTATTTTTGTTTTAATACCCCTGATGGCAGGTTACGTACTGCAATGAGGATCACTGATAGCCACTGTAATGCGAGGATTTTGGCCCCTGGGAGACGCGCATGCTCGTATGGACAGCATGATCATGTGACCACTGGCGCATGCGCGATAGTTACACGCGGTGAAAAACTTGGACGAGGGATTCTGGTAAATTCGCCGGGAGGGCAATTTTATTTCCAATTTTTGGGGGCTCGGGGAGGCCGCTTTGTTGGGGAAAATGAGGTGAGGCGGAATTAATGAAACGAGAGTGCAGAGGGATGTGTATTTTTAAGGCGGAGGGAATCCAGACATTTCATCAATGGAAAATTGAGGATTTTAACTTTACATTCCCTTTTAGAAGTTATTGAATACATTAGTTAAATTATTTATTCCATTCCTATTTTTTTTTAGTTTTCCCCCTTTTTGCGTATCTTTTAGATGATTTTAAATGAGTGTAAATAATTTGGAATGATTAGGATTTTTTTTCTCTTTAAAATCATTTATTTATTAAGATTTTGATGATTATTCTGATTCCATGAATTTTTCATCTTATTTAATTTTTCATTTTTAATAATATTTTATTCATCGCAGTTTTGGAATATTGGTAGGCAGGGGGAGGGGGTAATTTTGTATTATAATTTAACTCAAGAAATGGATCTTATGCAGTGAAAGTGTAACGAATTTTGTCATTAAACAAATAAAATTCAGATCATCGCATGATTCAGATTATCTCAAATTAATGAAAAATTGAGGGGATAAATGTGTTTTCATGAATTTAATTGTCATTTTTATTCTGCATGATAAGGCCCAACAATTAACGATTTTTCGTTTAAAAAAAATCGTAAAATGATGAATTTCTCACTAAATACTCAAGACAGATTTAAAAAAATATTTTTCTCGGTTTCTTTGGACAAAAATACGTCCCAGAAAATCGTCTTAACTTGTATCAAGAAATTGATGCCTCGAAAATTGACAAAAAAACGTAATTTTACAATGAGACAAAAAAAACATTCCTCAAAAAAATTTGTATTGATTCTACAGTCAATCATTTATTTATAACAAGA
>JAPYZN010004191.1:0-11620 GCA_030522865.1 Psyttalia lounsburyi | reverse complement strand
TCACCCCCCCCTAACCCCTCGCCCATCCCCCTCCCCCCGCCACCCTATTCCGATAGATATGAGCTTGCAAATCGCTTGCCATTTTTTCCCCATTTTTCAAGGCATTCTACACTTTCTGGGCCAATTTTTACGTCACTTGGGCTGAATGTGAGCGATTTTTCAGGGGCTACAAGTAAATAAATGAGAGTGGAATATTTTCCCTGGAGTTGACGTGAAGAATTCTCCCAATTTTCCATTATTTTTTTACTGGAATTTTTAAAATTTTAGAGACTGTCACCTCCAGTGTAATTGAAAATTCAATTAAGCCCGGAAAATTGCGTTTTAAGTCGCTCGGGATTTTTTTTTTAATTTGCAAGACTTTTTAGACTTTTTGAGACAATTTTTAAGTCACTTATTTTGAATGGGAGAAATTTTTGAGGGAGGCAAAGGGAATAAATGAGACTGGAATATTTTTACTGGAGGCGAAGTAAATAATTCTCAATGTTTCAATTTTTTATAATTAAAATTTTTCCTTTCTTGTGTCTTTTGTGGAAAAAAATTGTACCAGGCAAGTTTGTTTTGGCCAACGACTGACTTTCTTTTCATTACACTCCAGTAATTGACAAATTAAAAATTAGATAAATCCCCGAAATTGTTACGGCCAATGTAACCCACAAATGTCAATTTGATGAATCCCAAAAAATTATATTTTAACTCACTCGCCATTTTGTTTTTCCCTTTCCAACTCTAGAATACCCTCTCTGGGGCATTTTTACGTTCCACTTCAAAAACGAGATATTTTTCTGAATTTCGAAGTGAATAAATGGGGCTAGATTATTTATCCCAAGGAGAGGAGAATGAATTCCCCTGAATGCAATCGCTCATTCAATTTTCTCTCGTTCTTCCCTTTTCTACGCAAATGAAAAAAAGAAGAAGAAAAAAAAAACACAAAAATAAAATTCATTATGTATTACTGCCTTTGTCCCTTTGTTTTCTGGCACTGGAATAAATAATTCTCCGTGCGGGGGATAATCCCAGCATCTCTGGACGGTAGTAATTATTTTTGTAATAACAAAATAAATGGATGAGATTAAAACATGGAAGAGGTGAATTTGATGGACAAATGAATGAAGTACTGTGTGATAATGAATTGTCTGTATTTGGTTGTTTTTTTCTTTGCTTCCCCGGAACAAAGCTTGAAATTTTAAGGGGGGCCCCCCCCCCCCCCCCCCCCTCCCTTCTCCAAGCAATGGAGAAATGTAGACGAACTAGTAAGAAGCCAAGGCGCTACGGTAATGGAAATATTTACTCGCCTTCGGGGGATTTCTCTGTCTGGGCTCCAACCGCATTTTACAAACGATTTTCATTTTCATTGTCTGCTGTACTCGGTTTCTCGTTAGATGTACATTTTATTGTGATTTTTATTCCCTTTATCATTTATTATTCGACAAATCAAATCTACCTTTTTTTTTTCACGGTCTGAATAATATTTTCATTGAATTCATTGTAATAATCCAATTGAATTTTTTGATGAAAGATAAATTAATGGAATAATTAATAATAAATTCTCGACAACGGATGGGAATTGACATATTTCATTTTACAAATTCAAAGGAATTCCTGTTCAATTCCAATTATTATTTCCAACTTATTAAATTCTAATAATCTCTCGTCAACGAAACCAAAAAAAAAAAATCCTCATAGGAAATTCTTCGAATACATCACAAATCAATAAACAATTAATTAATCCATTGAAACGAGAATGTTTCATTCAATTCCTGACAATTGCTGAATAATTTCAAAATTAAAAAATGTAAGAAAAATTAATTTCCAAATAAAAATGATTATCAATTAAAAATCGACTCGAGTGAAAAAACAATTTTGTGGACTGCCGTCAATAAACAAAGCCGAAGGTTTTGCAAACCCCCCACCCCCTCAAAAAAAATATATAAATAGTGAAAACACTAGTTGTACGTGAATCGTCGAGCGAGAACGGTAATAATAATTGGAGCGTTAAATGCGAGTACGATTGGTGCGTTCTAAATGGCTCCGGGGGCTGAATTTGGATAAGGGGTAAACGGGGGGAAGTGGGTGTTGATAACGATGACGGTCACATAACAAAGCGCCCCCCCGCCCCCACCCGCTCTACCGCCCCCACACCCCTCCCGCAGGCAGCACGCGTTCGATTCAGTCCATTGAATGAGCCCGAGTGTCTTATTCACTCTGGATATTCTATGGGTCGGGGTGTACTGGGTACATGACGAGGGGGCTGTTCAAACTCACGGGTATTCTCACTTTCTCTACCAGTTATTTTTTAAACTACTTTTTTTTCCCGAGACAATCCTCCACTGCACCGGATAATGCCGTGTCAATTGAAATTTATGGAGACAATTCATCCGAATTTATCGACACTTTTTCGTGCCTTTTTTTTTTCTCTTAAAAATCTAGAGTTTTATTATTATTTTTTGCGCGATAATGGAGGAGCAGATGGGCTGCAGAGGGCCGAGGGCCTATCGCGTTCTGCAGGAGACGTATGAATTTGTACGAGAAGTGAAATCTTCAAAGTGAATAAATTTTTCTTTTCCATTAGGGGATTTTCATTTACCATTATCTTTTTGAATCATTCGTGTTCAATCGTTTGAGTGTAATAAGTCAGTTAAAACGTCAAATTGAATTTTCAATTTTTTTTTTACATGAGAAGTGTGAAATCAAATGAAATTTACGGAAAAATTATTGTTAAATTGAGTTTTAAAAATTTCCTGGAGTGAGAATAATTGTTGTTAAATTCATTGGGGATTTTAAAAATTTAATGATGATCAGAAATTCATCAAATTATTAATTTCGAAAATAGTTTGATCCGACAGAAAAAAAAATCTACGATTTAATATAAAAAAAACTGACAATTTTGTCCCCGAATATGTCGCCAAAATTCCAATTTTCATGAAATCTGTATAACTAAATCGAAATTAAATCGGACTACGGTCAAATAACGCTATCCGCAGTACAATATCTCAATTTAATTAATTGGATTATGCATGAGAATGCCAACAATTTCTGGTTGATCAGTGAATTGTATCCGAATGAACTCCATGCGCATTATTCACGGAAGCCAGATCACTACATCCCTCAAAATCAATTGAAAAAAAAAAAAAAAATCCCTTTAATTCCGTACGAATGTCTGTCAGAGATGCTCTTCAATTGAACATGTACGATATTTGTATATGTAATCTGGTTGATAATAGGCCAACGGAACCACTGGAAAATTGGATAAAAAGCCAGTCTCGATTTTGTGTGCGGGGGGGGGGGGGGGGGGGGGGGGGGGGGGGGGGGTGTATTTGAACGATTCGAATGATATTGCTTGATGTCTCCACCCTCATGCCGATTTATTTTATGGATTATTGAGGATTTTCATCCGCAATTATGAGAGCACTGGCTATTGCTGACGAGTGCTCGAAGAATTCAATTGCTAAAGTTGTAAAAGTCGACGAGTTTTGTCTGGAGAATTTAATATATCGGAATTAAATTCAAATATTTTTAATCAGGAGTCCATTATTAGCAAATATTGGCTATTTTTTTTACCGTAGCAAAATTGGAAAAAATTTTATTTTAGCTAATAATTCACTGTAAAATATTATAGGCAGACCAAATCGATTGAATTTACTATGAAAATTGATTCTCAATTGAAATTATTTATTTAAATAATTTTAAATGAGGCGTGAATTAATAGTGAATATTGGAAAAATTGTCTGACACTTTTTTGTAATGTAAAAAAGTGGGAAAAAATTATTTTAGTTAGCAATTGGTTAGAAAATATTATAGAGAAACCAGAGATTAAGCAGTTAAACTGAAAAATTGCAGAATTAAAAAAATTCAAGTAGAGTGAATAACTAATTCAATTCAAATAACTCTAGTTCCGATGTTTTTTTTCCCCTGTAAATGTTGGAACAGACTATTCATAAACCGCAATAGTGTCACGCCACCTTATTCACGTGTGCCATCAAAGCTTGCAATATTCAGTGTTCTGCACCTCCTCTCGTCTTACTAGTGTCCGTGTCAAGAGGCGTAATTGCCAGACGTTAATTAGGATGAGATGAATGGGGTATGGGGGTATGTGCCACGACAGTTGGTATACATGTCAGCGTTGAGGGCAAACTCATGAACCCTTTGGAGATGTGATAACTACTAAGTATTGTATTGAAATTTCATTATTTACAACAACAGAAGAATTTATAATTTTTCATAAAAATTCTATAAAAATTTAAAACTCCCCGAAAATTATGTAATAAAAATATCCAAATTACCTCAATAATTCCCCTTTACAACCCTTGAAATCCCCTTAAAATTGTGATAAAAATTTACAAAAAAAATCCCAAAAATTCCCCAACTTCTGAGTTCCCAAATTTTGTAAAAAAAAAAATCAGCTCTTCCCAGTCTATCCCCATCTAATGACCCGTCCGGGCATCAAGACGAGATAAATCAAACAAGCGCGGGCGCATTCGCGAGTGCGCCTCTTAATTAGTACCAGAGCAAAAAAAAAAACGGCTTCGCGATTTAAAACCGCGAATCAATGATTTGCAAAGTGGCTCAGCGGTTCAACGGCCTACAAAAATAATCGTCAAGTGACGCTTCACATTTACCAAACGAAAAAAAGTAGGAAAAAAAAACCCTCAAAAAACAACCCCCCACTGAATAAATATTCATGAAAAACGAGACAGAGCGCGAGCCAACCTGAAACTAGTGAAGAGTCATTTTCCTTGCGGATGAGTTTTTCATTTCCCCCTGGAATTATGATGAATACCGATAATATATTTACATTACATTCGGCATTAGATCTCTGTGTACTCAATGCCAGTCAACCATCGCAATTAAATCAAAGCCAAAATTACGTCCAACGAGATGAATAATTACTCGATTCGCAAATGCAAAAGCTACCCTGAATAATATATTCTGGGGATGAAAGGGGCCTCCATGCCATTCATTTATTTTGTTTGATGAAAATTTTCTATTCACTACCGCCAAATGATTTATCCAACACGCATTGAATTACACTTATTTCAACCAACAAATGCCCTCATTGTAAAATTATTCAACAGAATTTGATGGAGATCTGCCTATTTTCACCCGTCCTCCAGCGTAATTCCCAGTGAATAGCGCTCATCTCCCCTTTGTTGTTGCGATTATCGGCGAAATGGAGAACAGAAGAGGTAAAAAAAAATATTTACTGGTGAAACCGTTAATGAAGAATAAATGTTTTGTTACGGTAAATAATAGGCGTCATTAGTGAATGAAAACAAAACTACAGAGAAATAATCGATATCTAAAGAAAATTCCGGGGATTTCTAAAAATTTAGAATTGAAAAAAAATTACTCAACTAAATTTTTGCGTTAAAAATATTCTAAAATATAAATTGCTCATATTACTTTGCCTCTCAATTGTAAATTGACAATTATTACAGATTATCAGTCGAAAGAAGGAGTCAGCAAGACTTAATTAATAAAAATTACAAATAAAAAACATCTAAAAAAAAATTTTAAATACTTTTGATTGTTTGAGAGTGAAAAAACACTTCCTAAACAATTTTGTGATTTAAAAATATTTGAAATAAAAAAATTGACCAAACGATTTTGTCTCTTAATGATTAATTATAAATTATTGGAGATAATTAGCCAAATGGAAGAGTAAACAATCCTCAATTGCCGAGAATAAAAATGAGAAGATTACCAAATATTGTCAAGTCGTAAAAAAAAATTGCCAGTGCAATAATCAGTCCCTGCCCCCCCCAAAAAAATCCCCTAAATCAAACAATGGCCTTTCGCCTATTTCGCCAGAGTCATCTCCACCATTACCAAGATCTAAAATGGGGACCAGATGTCCCACCAAAACCTCTGCCACCCGAAATTTATTGATCCCAACTAACAAGCGTATGTTTCCCTAAAAATTAGACGAATTTAATTTTAGGATGATTTTCATCCCCTGCAAACTCCCATAACTCCCAGTCCCCTACCCCCATTGATAACACGAGTCAATAGTTAATATCCGAATGTACGGGAATAACACTCACTCCCCTAAATCCCAGCCATTCTCTTGAATTATTTGTCAACCGTAAATTCCACTCTTACCTGCCACCACCACCACCACCACCACAACCTGAATCATTGTTTTATTCATACCCCACAGAGCCAGGAACAATATTGCCCCCCGGGATATAGAATTCAACGACAAATTTCAAATACCATCATTCCCTCTAATTAATCATTCGCTATCTTGGAATTGTGAGATTAATTACTGCTGACTAATTGGCTATGGTGTGTGGTAGAAGATGACGTGAGGAATGTGGACTCCCAGTGAAAAGCGTCGCTGGAGCATTTAACTCCATTGCCGGAAGGAAAGTGCAATATCGGAGACAATAGACATTCCAACAAATGGGGTTGCTATTTCGCTTTGTCTATTGCTCTCTAATTTCATTATTAATTAACTAATTTTTTTTTTCATTGAAAATCCCCACCCAAAGAATCAGTTCCGGGGATCTCGAGGTTTAAAAAATTCCTCCCACAATTATTTGGCTCTTCACCGCGAAAAAATATTAATTAAAGCAAATTTCAGGCGTTCCGCTGCTCAAAATAATTTTTTTTTTGCGAAATTATATATTTTTTTGCTCAGAGTTGAAGCCCCAAAAATTCCTCTACTCCTTTTAATTCAATACAAGAGTGAATAATCAATATCTCGCGATCTATCGATCGAATTTTGATGAAAAAACGGTGATTTTAAAGTCTGAAAAATGGCTTTTGAGATGAATTAAAAATCATTGAAATTTACTCTACCGATCTCGAGTTATTGACGGTTGAGTAAATGATGATTTTTAAAGCTCTCGAAATTTATGAACACCTGGTGTCATTTTTTTTTCGCCAGGAACAAGAAGCTCGCGATTTTTTTTGCTCTCTCAGACAAAAGTTTCAGTGTCTGACAAAGCCCCTGACTTTACCGGTCCCCAGATCCCCCTCAATTGTCACGAGATTCACGTACCGTCGAAAGCCATCAGTGCATTTATCCTTTGATGGCGCGAGTAAAAAGTTTTAACAACTGTTAAATTCCGCCGCGTCGATTCCCCCCGATTAGCATTTGATTAATACGACATTAATCATAGAAAGGAGTAAACTTTCCATTAAAAGAAAAACAACTGAGTGCGAGAATCCGCTGCCCTAATCGGAAAAATTCCAAGAATAGTAGCGGGCATTGTGATTGCCCGCAAACAAAGAAAAAAATTGTAATCGTTCAACCTTGAATATCTCCGGTCTCAACGATCCGATTTCGGCCAATAACCGCTCATTTTGAAGCCCCAAAGATGGCATTGAAACCCCCAAGAAATCGTTCAATTTCACTCAGCCAATCTGGCCGTATGAACAATTAAAAATTCACCAAATGATATTTACTACTGTTTCGGGGTAGCAATCGCTGCCCCAATTTCTCTGCTCCAAGAGCAAAAAGTTCGTGACCTTTCTTTCTCTCCTCATTCGCAAACAAAAAAATATTAGTTTTATTGATAAACCTTCTGACTCACCGGTCTCCGTATCCCCTCAATAGTCAGGAGCTTCACGTCCCGTCGTAAGCCATCGGAGCATTTATCCTCTGATCGAGAGTCGAGAGCTCGAAAAAAAAATCCAACAAAGGACTGTCCAAATAGACTCGTCGATTCCTCTGCTGCAGTTCCTCCAGCCACAGTACCGCGAATAACACCTCAACTTTGGCGTAAAATGGAGTGAGAGGCTCACGTTTCCCCCCTTTCACCCGGCCAAATGATCATTAGCATCAGCTGATCCCCGCAATCCCCCCAAAAAAATGACAATCTCCATTTCTGCCTCAAAAACCCACATTTCCCCACTCTCACTCCATTCGCCACACGATCAAAACCATCACTAACCAACAAAACTGCAAGTCACAATCACTCGATGCACGAAAAACAATTGCAATCGATGGCCCCCGAACTCCCAAAAAAAGTAAATAAACCAATAATAGTCAATTTTCCCGGCGACAATTGCCAAATTGTTGGTCAACGAGCGGGCGATTTCGGGGAATGACAGGCGTCTCGGAGGGTGCCGGCGATTTGGCGGGCTCTAAACTCGGCAATAACCGCGCGCAAAAGTAAAAACTAACCGATAGATGCGCAAGAGCCGGCGTCTGCGCCTCAACTGCCTCACGCGCTCCACTCCAGTCTCTAGCGTCCCCTCTTCCGCTCGCCCCCCACCACTGCTTGCCCCTTCCCCACGCTACCGGTGTCCACGGCCCATTCACGCTAAGGACAAACACACACGAAGAATGAACGAGACCTGGTAGATTGGCACGTACACCGACTGTTTGTGTTCTCTTCTAGTCCTTGCATGCTATTACGTATCGACAGGTTTGTTTACGTCTGTACGACACTAGTCCCCAGGGTGTAACGAAAACAAAACAAAGGGCCCTGAGGATTTAAAGAGGACTAGTCAGTGCTGGCTTTTAAATATACCTTACTGAAATTATTTTAGAATTATCGAATTCATGAACTGAGTAAATTACACGTAAAGATTTTTTTTTTATATTCTATCCTAAGGGAGTATAAAAGAAGTTTTTTTTTATTTAATTTGGCTACCTCAGTACCCAAATTATTTAACTTCCATTTTATTTCTGGTGATTAACAACTTAAATAATAAACAGTCGGAATGTTACTGTGATAATAATTACAATAAATAAAATGAAATAGTAATTTAAATACTTTCGACTATTTTTGGCTTCAGAATTTAATTTCGTAATTATTCAAATTTACGGTAAAATAAATAAAAAAATGGGATGAATAAACGACTGAGTAGATAAAGAACTCAATAAATGTTATTAAATGACGATCTGTAGATTTTTTTTGTGAAATAACGATATAATGAATACTAACGGAATAATTATTGTTGCAGCACATCTGACGCGACTTCGATACCCGGGGGACCATTTCCCCGCCCCCGAGAGCAGTCCGAGCATCTGCAGACGACCTGCCCCAGTACATTGAGACCCTCGAGGGTGCAGAAGACTCATAGAGACCACCCGAGGTGGAAACAGTTTGTACCCTGGACTATGGAATACATGGAAAAAAAATTACGGTAAAAGACGAAATTACTTTTTCATGAATTTTTTCTTCCTCCCTTCATTGTTACAATTAAGACACCCACAATTACCGGGGGGACTGATTAAAACGCCTGGCTTTGCCTTTAAATTACAATGTTTTCATTTTCTTGGAGAATTGCTGGGTGGAAGAAATTCATGAATTTAATTGGAGAATAATGCGACAGAAGTTTATTTTTATTATAATTTTTTGTTGCGTGGAATAACGCAAATCCCGGGGGAGTAGCGGGGCTAAATAATTCCGGAGTAGCGCGAGACAAATGAAAACAATGATTAGGGGATTACTTAATTAATACTGTATACTTCGCGAATGAAAAAAAATGGCCTGAAAAAATTGGGAAAATTCGCGGGCGAACTGGAAAGTCGAGAGTAATTTTTGCGTTAATTAACGAGTGGATTGAGTCTTGCGGGGGGATATATTTGCAATAATCCAGTGGAAATTCCGGAATATGGCAACAGATGAATTGATTCGTGTCGCGATAGAGCTCCTGGAGCTGATGTAAAATCGATTTTACGCGTGGCATCACTCACCACCTCCTTTACAGTCTCCCTTCCTCCTCGCCCAGCATTGGCCCGATTGCTCAGCCCTATTTTCCCATTGTTTCACTCCTCCTTATTATTCCCATCACCCGAACAATCCCCATAGCCCGTAACATACTCCGCGTACCCTCACTCGTAGCTACTCACGCTGCATTTCCCTTTCGCTCCCTCGATGGAGACCTTTTGCCGTTCCACGAGTGTAGAAACCCATATGCCTAATAATAAGAGGAGGCTAGTGCCTTGTGCTGTATGCCATTAACTACCCGCGTAACGAGCGACGATTACTTGAGGCTTTACCCATACACTCCGAAAGCAGAGCAACCGGGGAGAAAATTCGAAAGTCCTTCGGTGAAAATTAATTTGATTTTTCGGGAAACTTGGCAAATACACCCACTCCTTGGGACTCTGTAATTTTAATTAATTAATTTTTGTTTTTAAGAGTATATCGTAAGATCAGTTCCAAACAATTGTAGTCATGTTGTTTTATTTACGCCACGAATTAATTTTTTTTGTTAACTTTGAGGGTACAAACAATAATTTTAATCAAAGACTCACGAAAGTTTAAAGTCGCGGATTTTCTAAAATAGGTTAATTAAATGCCTCCTGTTTATTATTATTTAATTAATTTGATTTCCGGGGAGAACTTGAAAATCCCCAGATTCGGGGAGACGGCAGTTTTAATTAGTTAATTTTTTTGGAACATTTTAAATTAATTATCATCACGGCTGATGCCGAGAAAAAACGGATTTTTTTTTCTTTGACAATTTGTTTAATTAAACGTCGCTCAATAGTCAAGAAAAATTGTCTGTCCATCAGTCTGTCGGCAGCTCTTGATATCCCCATTTCTGAAATCACCATTTTCACTCCTGGTTGGGAGTAAAGCAAAGAAAATCCCACCAGAAAAAAAAAATACGAAATTGTACTGTTGAATTAAATATTTCCCTCATGAGAATCGCGATTCATCAAAAGCCGTGGCGAGTCCCTCCGGCAAACTCCTGGACTCGGTGGGATTCAACAAAAGAGCGTGGCCAGCATTTTAATTGCCTGATCATTTTCATAAACGTGCATCTAAGTAATCCGTGCCTCCTCTCCTCCCAGATAGTCAGGATTTGATTAACAATTTCAATTACCCGAGAGCAAATATTAATTACATTACTGGGATTCCATGGCGTCAAAACACCTGTCCCCAGGATACAATGCACAATTTTTTTTGAATTTCATGCACTCGATGATTTATTTTAAAACACCCCCAACTTCTAATTAACTAATTATCCTTCGTCAATGATTCATTCATGACTTCTAAATTCAGATCCTCAATAATTTTTGCGCAATAAATTCTTCTCAAAATAAAAAATTGGGTGAGCGCAAAAAAATTACTGACGAGCCCAATGATAACTGGACGTCGGCAGTGAATTTTAATTCCAAAAATGGAGAAAAAAAAATCTCCATTTCCAGTGGAGCACTAGAAATTCAGCTGCTGTTTAAATGAAAAAGACTCGCGAAAGATTCATAAAAGGAAAAATTGAAGATTGCACGTTATACACAGTGGACCGAGAACGAGAGCGGGAGGGGGGCCTAAGGAGAGGGTTCACGACGTCATACAAACTCACGGAGGGACACGGAAAAGGGGTTGCACAGACTGGCAGTGCCTTTGTTCGTCTCTGGAGTACGTGGCGTCGTGCGTGAGTTTTTTACCGGAACTCGACGATATGGCTGCGGCTGTATGACACGCGTATGTAGTACGCGTCCTCGTTTGTCCCTCCTAACCCCTCACCAGTGGCAAAGTCCTTCTGCGAGCGCTGGGGCGGGATCAAGTGCAGCACGACCACCCGCACGAGCCCTCCACTGCTGTATACGTGAGCCAGCACTGGAGTCGTATTTATTAGGACACGATGAGCTCTCTCTCTCCGTTACTAGGAAGACGCTGACAACTGCGAAGACAAGAAACGTTTTAAATAA
>JAPYZN010004190.1:4500-17726 GCA_030522865.1 Psyttalia lounsburyi | reverse complement strand
TTTCCTTGGTCCTTGGCGAATGCGGTACAGCGGGGTCGGGGGGTGGGAAGGGTAAATACGTAAAGACCCGAAAGGGTATACGTGAGGACAGGAAATATATATAAAAGATTGCATTATGGAAAAAATTCAAGTTTTTCAACGTTTTTATTTGAAGATTAATTTCTACGGGCATTTCGAGTCCAAAACAAAAGTTTCGTAAAATATTCTTACAAATCGTAGAAAATCATTAATGCTTAATAAATTACCATCGAATTGATAAAGCTCGAGTGGTTTTTCATAATCGGCAGAAAGAAAAAAAAGTCATAAGTCCCCTTGCACGGGAGAGTCGAACAATTCTGACCAAATTTAAGGCAATTTGGCAAATATCTAATTTGTAAAAAAATAACCATCGATTTGCAAACGGTTGACGGTCAGGTGTTGGCTCCATTGGGATGGCACACCTTATATATTCCTGTGTTTTCTCAACAATTAAAAAAAATTCAAATAAGGAACTAATTTTCGTAATCAATATTTTCATTAGAGGCACTAGGTGGGGAATTTCAAAATCAAGGGCCGTTAAATATCAAAATCATGTGTAGAGTTAAACACTCAACCAGGTTACGGCTTCATAGATTTCATAGACATTTGTTATTATTGATAAAATGAACAGTGGGAGTGCACGTTCACGAGTTATTGAAAATTGATTTTATGGAAGATAAGATAGGAGCTGGATGGAGGAGAGTGATTTGGAATACCTAGCCTGCCTCTTTGACATATATCAGACAGGTATCGAGGGTTCAGAAGTTAGTCCAAAATTAGTTTACGTAGTTTAAGTCCATTCAGTCATTATTTCTCAACGGGTCGTGATGTCAATAGTGAAAATAATATTGTACGAATATCACTTGTTTCTAGAACTACTATAGAAATTGTTTAGATAGAGTGAGATTATATGCAATTGTCCAAATTGAATTGGTTGACGCATTGAAAGATCCTTCTTTCATATTCTGGTTAAAATAAGACAGTGTCAAATTTAGTGGATAGGTAATTTTAATTTTTGGAGTTTACATATTCGTTGCATCCAAGTTTCAAATATCTATTCTAAAAGGGACACGTTTAACACAATCGATTATCTGAAAATTTTCGAAATGGTGAAGCTACGATTCCTTATTGGCTGAAACTGACGATACTGCGCCGATAACTGTCATGGCGTCCAGTTTCACTAATCTCTCAAAATCTTAATGCGAGACGCGCTCGGCTCCTCTATAATACAGCGGGCGGTAGTCCGCGTTCGGGCTCGTGCTCTTTTAATTTTGTTTTCTGCCTACATGGACGCAAAGTGAGCATTCTAACCCCGCCTCCCTCGGTTAAAAACGCTCACTTTCGTCCATTTTGGCAGAAAAATTGTATTCAATCCTCGGAAGGAAAATCAGACAAGCATTCCTCACGTGCTTACAACCCTCACCTGCGGCTCGGGTCGTAATTTTGCACGTGAGGGCGACTTTTCCTCCCTAGGTGCGAAATATACTACTTCTTCCAGTCGACTACGGTTCAGACAATTTTCGTTAGGTTTCGATTATGATGCTTATATTCCGTTGGAATATGATTATCTTAATTATGACCTTTCATGAACTTTCTCAATAATAATTGAAGTAACGAAACTTCTTGAATCATTGTTTTCTTCTCTGAGAGTTGACTCTCAATATGGAAACTGCTTAAATAAAACAAAAATCTATTTTCTAGGAAATATGGCGACAATCAAATAATCAGTAAAATAGTTCATTCATGGTCATTTGCAATATAATGACCTAGAGTAGGATAATTGTCGTCGGTGAAGCGTATTCAGGTTATCTTGACCATACCTCGATTGACGGAGTACGATTTCGAAGAAATAAAGGTGTCTCTTAAGTAAATAGACCCTCGGTGAAAAAATATTTTTTCTCAGTTTATATAGTGTTATATCGTGTAATTTTTAAATCTAATTAGAAACACTTAGAATGTATCATTCGCGATACAGAACGCGCGCTGCTGCGTGATTAAGTTAAGGTGATCGAAATTAAAAATTTGAAATTAGCCGTTTTAGATGCCAGTGAACAAATAAAGAATGAGCGTGACAGACTTTCGATATTTTTGATTCGATTCGAGATCTGAGAGCTGTACTTTTTATGAAAAAAAAACATTTATATTAATTTGACTTCGTAATCATTCGCATGTCTCATTGATAATTGAAGATTGGACTTAATGGAAGCGTTGTAAATCACTAAATTATTGTATTTTTTTATTTGAAACGGTTTCGTAATTCCTCGAGAGGTCATAAAATAGATAATTGATGAGCAAATTTAACATTTAATGTTAAATGTCATTAGAATAACTTCTTCCCTTGAGACGGGAGGTTAATCCACAGGTCTGCACAATGAGAATAAAATCAATTCATCTCTTCTATTCAATCAATCACTCATGAAACTCTTCTTATCTTCGCCTTCAACTTTTCCAAAAATGGAAATAGGGAGTATAATGAATGCTATGTTTGAACTCACCTTAATTCCTCATTTGCAAATGGCTGATTCGCGTGGGAAGACCACCGAAGGAGTTGAGCGCTTTTAGATGCAAATAAAACGGTTGACGAGAGAAAGACTTTCTTCTATAAACCTCCCGGTCATATTCCAGAGTACCGAAAAAGGGGGCGAAGATAGGGATCTGAGGAGAGAGTTTTGGTCCTCTGCATCGCCGAGAACACATGAGAAGGGATGTAATCCACGACCAGACAGGATGCGAACGAAACAATAGATTTCGGAACTCAGATTTTACTTTTTTTCGGCAGACTCTGGAATATCTAGTATCGGATTAGTACATTTTAACAATGACTAAAATTCACAAAATAATTAATGCCGGATAGTTGATGATTAAAATCTACATTATCGATGATAATGGTACGGTGGCGTCGAAAATTTCTGATACTATTCTCGACAACTTATCAAATTATAATTCTATGTAAATTTGAAAGAATTTGCGGTCTCGGAACGTGAATAATTGATCAGAAAATGAACGAAAATTGTACAACTCAGTCTACGTATTCCATGAAAATTATTACACCTCGGGAAAATTCTGGTGAATGTATTTTGAATTAACAGAACATAACGTTCACTTTACAATTGAGAGCTCGTAGACTTAGATTGAAATTTCAAATAGGTTGGGTAAGTTTCTGATCCCTGTCTTATGAAATTTACAATTCGATTGAATATTCAATAACTTTTAAAATTTTATGTTTTTCATCTTAAATCGGGGAAATTATTACTGGACAGTGTCCATAAAATTCAGTTTTTTTTCCAAATGTGTCTCGGTGGACTATGGACTATGGACCTGTCACTGAATTTTTTTATGGTTGTCCCTTATGCTGATAAAAAAAATTGGTAAACATTTTTAGTATATTTTATGTGAATGTTTGTCGAGTGACCGATCCATTGAAATTTCAAGGAATTTCGTATGAAAAAGATTAGAACGCAATTACAGAACAATGGAAATTGCACATTTGCGTTCGAATATTTCATAAAAAATCATAAATCGGTGAAATTTGATACGGTTATTTGAATTGAAAATTCTAAGAAATTGATAGATTCTTGTATTCTTGTCTCTCTAACATTAGGAACGCTTTTAAATTTGTAGTGAACGATTAAATGTTATGCTGTTTTCCACGCAAATCGAATTCAACATCCTTTTTGAAAAACTGCCTATCAGATAGAGCCCGACACTGCAGATTTTTCTTACAGTGTAGTACTTGGCCTGTAGCTTTATGGTCTTCTCTTATTGGTTTCGTAGCACCACATGCTCAATTGGTCGGAAATGATAAAAACTATTATAGCGCTCCCCCTTCCTCAACTGTCAATCTCCAGCCATGCCGGGAGTGAGATAATACTCATCGCTTAACACATCTCATTGCCCGATCACATCATATAGCAATTAATGGAACGTACTAGGTTGAGAAAACGGCAGATGACAAGGTCATGATGATCTCCGGCCGGTGTGCGATGCCAGTTCGGTTGATGGACTAGCAATATATTCGGTTTAAAGTTTATAAATACTCTATACGATGCCAATACTACAGTTTTTAAACATTCCGGATCAAGGAACTCCTAAATCTACGTTTTTTTTTCTGTCAAGTTTACAGTGCAGGCTTTCTTTTGCCAGCGTGAGACGTAGTTTGGGGCTATTTCTTTAACGTTCAAAAATCAAACATTCTGAAAATAAAGTCTCGGGTGGGCCATCCTGGCAGTTTGCGCGCGAGTTCTTTGGCTGATGCACACGCAATACGCCTGAGAAACCAATACACACGTTTAAAAGAAAGAAAAAAGTAAGAAAAAAAACCGGCGGAATAAAGAGAGAAAAAGAGAAGAGTGCCAGGCATACACAACACACAAGAGCGTACGTTAGCCTCGAAAACCAGCATTTGCACGCACACACGGCGTTGGTCACGCATGGTGGTGAAATAAAAAAAAAGAATAAAAATAAAGAGAGGAGCGAGGAACTCTTTTTTTCGGCCCTAGAGATTGAGGCCGTTGCACCTAACTAAGACCGTCGATGAAGGCTTTGGGGGCCAATGCCTGGGCTTGTTTCGTTGTGCACAACGAAAAACCACCATAGCCACTTACTGTAGCTCAAATGGCCCCTGGGGCATTTTTTCGACGACAAAATCATGAGAAGGTTTTGGCTTCTGAGATGTTTACGTTTGACGAGGGATTCGAGTGTTATTTATTTCTAGGAAGAGGTGAGGGGGCACGGGAAAGATCGCATATAGTTATGGCAGTCAACAAAAATTTAATGATTTACGGAGAATGGAAAGAAAATAAAGGTTGATTAAAGTATGATGGAGTACGGAAAACAAAACAATCAGACCATTAGAGAAATTTGGGTTTTCGGAGAACAGAAAAAATTGAGCTATTTGTGAAATATAAGTTTGATAATTCATGAGGTAAGGATAGAAATTCAGGGAATACAAAAAAAGGAGTGATTTGGAAATGAAAAAGTAGTTATACTTGAATTGGAAATTAGCTTATTAAATAATCCTTCCTTGGTTATTTTTGTCAATCAATAGATTGATATACAGAAGAAAATACATATAAGAATTGCTCGTTCTGGTCGATTTTTTGTCTCTGAGTTATCAGCGAATGAAGAACATTGTGATTGATGTGCTGCGCAATTATAAATTGCGGGAGGGGTAAAATAATTCATATGGAATTGTTCTCATGTTCTTAATTATTACGTTGCAAAAGAGAATCACAAAAAAAAATCATTGTTGACTCAACGTTAACGTAACATTTTGCAAATTGATAATTTTTCCTCTTAATAAATTGAATTATCCAGACATGATCAATTTTACACGATAACCTATTGCGTATTATTTAATGGATTTGTCAAGTAATTGAGAAATCAAGTCTAAATAAGTGAATGTTTTGGATAATGTATTTTTAATAATTGTAATTATGATGCTTGTGCTCAAAATTAGTCATTCTAAAACGGAAAAAAAAAGAAATTTCAAACTGAAATCTGCAAGAGGCGTCTTCTGGCTACTTTTAGGTGTTAAACCGGTAAATCGACAAGAGATTTTCAGCATTCAAAAACGAAACGATTTAAAAATGTATATATTTACCTGAGAATTGCAGTCGGTAAAAAACGATCATTAGGTCATAATGTGATCTGGCTAAGCATTTTGCAAAATGATTGCATCCAATCTAAGTATGGTTATATCATTGAGTGCAAAAAAATCGGTGTCATTCATTTTTTGTGCCTACAATTTGTCATTTTTCATCACGGACTGCTTAATTGACGGTGGGCTGCTAGCGTAAAGCCCCTCTTTTTGGGCCACTTGGGATTTATCTACTTAAAAAAGTTGACCACTTCGCTCGTGCGCAGGATACCTTACCTCGAGAGGTTTTGGGGAATTATTTTTAATCTGAGAGTTTGGGCTAAAAAACGAAACGGCTTCGGCTGAATAGAATAATGGGAAATGCAATGATTCTATCGAACCTCAAAATTACCAGGTATTTTCCGATAGGTTCATTTGTGCCTTCAGGGCAATACCTGATTAATTTCAAAGCCCAAAAAATTTAAGCATCCAAATTTCGCGTCGAAGAGTTACTACTATGAGATAAAATTCATTTGTCCATCTCAGATCAACTATTAGAGTAATATATTCTTGAAGGTTCAACGAATTGGAATATCAATGTAAGCTTAGGCAGGAAGTTGGTGTTTTACTACCTGAATGTCAGGAGGAAAGTGGCTCGTTCTGAGTCACGGGAATAAAGCTCTTTCGCGGAGAGAAGTGGTCACTTTCTTCCCTGGACTCAATATAAACCACTTTTTTCCCATCATTCAACGAGAAAAACACGAACTTTTCTTCGTAGAGGTGACGGAAATAGTATTTTCTCACTACGGAAAGTAAAATAAAGGAGCCCCACCCACGTGCTTACCACCCTCACCTTCGGCTCGGGCAGTAATTCTGCCCGTGGGCAAGCCTCCTTTACTTTACCTCCCTAGGTGAGAAATATACTACTGCAATTTGAACCGGAAACAAGATATCCCCACCCGCGTCCTTGCCACCCTCGCATTCGACTCAGGAGCCACATCTGACGCGGATGAGAATGTCCTGTTTGCCACCCACGTTGCACAATCTACTATTTGGCAAAGTTCCCTCACTTGAAACAAAAAATATTTTCTTGTCAATTCTTACTATCATGATAGCCTGATAAAAAATATAATTCTCAGAGAAGAAAATTTGATTTTCATCAGGAGTGTCACGTAATTCACAAGAAACTATGTTCTTCTAACATGCAAATCTTCTATGTCAAAAGTACTTTTTTCCCTCAGTGTGAGTGAATATTTAAGAAAATTGATGTGCCATTCTCCTATCATTACCGCCCAATAATGGGAAATGAATTTGAGTAAAATCGAAAATTTCTATTTTCTGTTTTTCGTCCCATGTAGGAATTTGATCCGAGACTCAGCCATTTCTCGAGTAACGACAACTCAATCTCCGGTTGAAGGGGTACCCGAGCCTAAGCGGCATTGCGCCGCTCAATCCCGCTTTCCGCTGCCGTTCGAAATGCCTACCTGGGATTGAGACCAATGACCACCACTGAAACTGTCCGTTTCTCTCCAGGCACTCAAACTCGGCACGTCTAACCTTAAAAATAATTAGACAGATTCGATACCTCTATTATAAATGAGATTGACAATGACTAATTGTTCTAATTGTGAACTTTTTATTCGCCCTCCTGATAGGCGATGGATTTAGTGCCCATGATGCCCTTTGTATTTACGTTAGTAAACAATTTAATAGTATATTTCGTAACGAGTGCAAAAAAGTGTTTTTTCATGAGTTTGGAGTAAATATTTTCATCTTAATGTGTCGGGAAGGTAACCTTACCGACAGAGCGTACTGAAAAAATCATGGGAAGTTAACTAGTAATTATCAGGCAAGTAAAAGTAATCAAAACGTATTTTTCACATTCATTTTGTTTTGCACTGTCGGACCTCAGAAGTTCTTTTTGAGGTGAAGTACACGCGCGTGTCAGTCTAAGCCTGGATTGAGCGATGTGATGTGGCTTTGTGTTCTACCAAAAGGGGTTTGAGCTACTCAGTTCTACCCGAGATACAAGTGGGCACCTGAGGTGACACTTACGCCGGGGAGCGTTAATAATTTTAACTGAATCGAAAAGTTATGAACTCCACAAATCGACGATCGTTAAAATAATTTCGAGACAGAAATTTCTGAAAAATGAATTGAAAATTCAACGATTCAAACTGTTATACTAAACTCAAAAGTTGGTATTCTTCTATTTGAGACGAATAATAAAAATGGTTTCAATTTCGTGAAAATATTTTGTTACATCAACTTGGGATAGAACTACCAAATTCTGTAGAAAAATTTGAGTTGACAAAATGTAAAAATATTTATTAGCGTGAAAAAACGATTATTTGTTCAATTGGCATGGAACTAAAAATATCGATGATTTTGTCTAGTTGAATGACCACTAAGAACAAAGGATACGTATGAATATGTATGGTATGCCATCGAAAATACAGAAAACCATTGCATACATACATGCATATAGATTCTAAGTGGCTAAGTCAACAGGGGCCAATGTACGCGGGGCCGGTGCCCAATGACGTTCGGAAAAAGTAAAAAGAATGGTGGAGTGGGTACATACATATACCGCGGCCTGAGCTCGTGGGCAGGTGGTCCCGCGACTACAGGCCCGCGTTGCTCAAAAGAACATTTTTAAGGGCGTTGATCCTCAACGTTGAGGAACGACGAGTGAGGACACAGAGAGGGACAGAGAGCGAGAGAGAGACAGCGAGAGGGGAGAGGGAGGGATCAGCGGTGCGAGCAATATTCAGTTCTTGGCACTGCACTTCTTTCAATTTTTCTCTCCTTTTTTTTCATTCAAAAGAATCAAATTTCGGTTGTGGCGCATAGAGCTTTGTCCTCCGATGGTATACGCATATACAGAAATGTTATACAGCCCGTAAAAAAACTCGAATGAGAATGAGGGAACCGAAAAAACACAAGCCAAGCGTGAATGCAAGCGTTTCGGGTGCGTAAAGAAAGGATGTACCTTTGGGTTGCATTGCATCGGTGGATATTTGTACTTCGAACCGTTGAGAATTAGCAGTAGCAGTAGCTTCGCATTTTTCACTTCAACACGCGATAATACAAAAATTTTCAGTTCAACTGAGAGAAGGGCCAAATATTTAGAGTTTCCAACTCTAAATTCTTAAATCTAAAGTCTGATCACGCCTCTAAATCGTTAGAGCTCAGACTTTCATTCAACCGAGATTCAAACACCGAACATGTCGCGCTTGGACAATGAATTTATTCATCGTGCCACTTCATGAGACTTGTTCATGAAAATATTTTCAGCTATGAAACTTGGCACTTCATGAGTCATCTGTTCTATTCTACGCTAAAATACAATTGTTCATGTCTTCTCGGATTGAGGGGAATTGAATGTTTAGAGCTCTGAGTTTTTCATTTCTACAAATGGCAATAACTCATACGGATATTCATGAGTACTACTCCTATTGACAAAAGTGTTGATAAAAAGTTGATAAAAAGTGTTTTCAAAGACAAAGAATGTCTTTTTTATTATTAACAATATCCATTCAAGCAACAGACATGAAAGACCATTGATCTTGTTCCAAATGTTCAAGAAAATTATCTC
Organism: Psyttalia lounsburyi; assembly: GCA_030522865.1. Classification (NCBI taxonomy): domain Eukaryota; kingdom Metazoa; phylum Arthropoda; class Insecta; order Hymenoptera; family Braconidae; genus Psyttalia; species Psyttalia lounsburyi. The sequence continues at coordinate 8,532 of JAPYZN010004190.1, read as the reverse complement.
ATTCATGTTGTCGAAAATAATTTACCAACTAGAATTGGGTTTTCAGAAATCAAATACAACTTGCATCAAGCCGTCAGCATAAAGTTACCGGCTCCGGAGCTATGAATACCAGCATTATTTGCCGGGATACGTCAGAGTTTTTAATCCAAGGTCATTGATTCAGTTAATTTTTTCTGATTGTCGGCACGTTTTTTTTTATTACCAAAATTTTCCGGTACACGGGAATTTTTTAATTTTTGTTTGAAAATTAAGGAACATTTGCATTTGAATACTTAAAGCTGTGAATTTAAATTCAATTTTACCGCAAAGTGTTCATGGAATCTCTCATTTCAGTAAACTTTACATTTCAAGATATTTAAATTAAATTTAAATTGAATTACACTCTGTGAAAAAATTGAACCTTATAGTCAATTCAAATTTCCATAAATCGAAAATCACAGGAGATTGTTAGCGAAGTGTTAAAAATACGCAATAATTTTTATAGTTATCTGAACCTGAAAATTTTGATTCTGTTGAATTCTCCAGGACTCAATTGATTTTCCGGTATCAACACAAGCGAAATTTGCATGTAAAGGAGTGATTGCAAAAAAATTTCTTCTTTTCTTAAAATTTCAAAAATAATAATTGAGCGTTCAATTGTTTAACAATAAGTATAATGAGAGGCCTTATACAGAGAACAATTTGCTTATATGGTTTTGTGAAAGTTCCTTCAACTACGAAGTGTCGAACATGGTAACCACCATCATATATTATCCCAATCCGATTTTCAAAGAATGGATGACAATGTCTACTTGATTGTCTAATATTTAGTGAGAAGGTAGACATGCATTTTATTACGATGAAATTACATGTAAATTATATGAAAAATCATTGCAAGCATTGAACCCCGATTCTCTCGTGTAGACAAAATAATTCTTTCACTTTAAAATCTCACGTCTCTCACCCAATTGTGCTGTTGTCTCCAGTAACATTTAACCATAATACATGGACTCTCCCCGTTCTCGTGTTGCGTCCGTTGTCGCTAGTAAGCCGAGACGATTGCACCGAAGTTGAAACAAAAAGACAGCCATCAAGAATAAAACGACGAAGGAATATATGAAATAAAATGTGGAAAAAAAAACCTATGAAAAAACGGCGCCACCGAAAACTGCCTAGCGATTGTATTAAGTAGAAGAGGAACGAAGGTTTTGCAGCAGTGACGAAGACGCAACGTAAGAGGGGCGGGAGTGACGCTGAGGGAAGAAGTGGAGAATGGAGAAGTAGAAGAAGAGTGAGCGAGCCTTCGCCATGGAGTAGAGAGAAACGAGGGAGGGTTCTAGAAATTAGGTTGTTGCACCGGACCCCAGTGAGTGGGGGGGGACGCTCAAGGCCCATGGCCACTTCCCCGACCGGGAATTTAGGCCGTTGCACTTTTCGGCAGTTCATTGGACACATGGTGGGGGTCCCAAATAGGCGGATAGATAGTGGATGGTGGGGGGAAGTGCGGACTGTTGGTCGGAGAAATCGAGGGGATAGACTGCATTTAGGTGCAGTCATGGTACAAGAGGAAGAGCCACAAAGAAAGGGGGAGAAAAAAATACACTCCCACACACACGCACGTATTAAACAAGAGGAGAGGGACTCTAGCAAAGAGGCAGGGCCGGCCACGACGATTTCATTCGAAATATTTGACTCATTCCCTTATTTTAAATTCCTCTGCCAGCATGATTTACCATGATTTTATTTATGAAAATTCATGGACAATTTTAGTTGCTGAAACACTCGGTTCAGTCTCAGTAAAAATGTGAAAGCTAACTGTATTGGAGAAGAAAGTAGTGGTGTATTCGTTCATATTTTTTTTCGTTTAATAAAAAGATGTTTCTTAAATGCACACTAACGGCAGATTTCACCAGTACCATCGAACGATTCATCAACATGGCGCTATGCTCGTTAAGACCTCCACCACTCCACGGCGAATATACCCAACGCGCTAATATTTCAACTCTCCAGCCACATGGGGGAATTTAAAGAGTTGCATGAAGACCCATACAAGAGGAGTACATGGTTATATCAAATGTTATATACCATCTTTAACATTAAAAACCAAGAGCCATCGAATTATACAGGACCTCGTCATTCATAATGCTCGGTTACTTTTTTAATGATTCAAAATGAAACAACCCAAGTCGGAGACTGCTTTTTCCGAAGTGACTAACAAAAAATATCCAAGAAAGTTGGAACAAATGTGGAAAAAAGGAATGACTCAAAATGTCTGAAAGATCTCTTTTCGTTTTATTGAATTTTTGTTTTGTTTCGGATGGAACAAATGGGCACAAAGGCAAGAGATCGCACAAGAATCGTGAGTCTCCTTTATTTCATTTTTTATCTTCAATAGAGGGATAGGATAAAAAGGTGAAAAAATGAAGAATAAGTTGCATGGTGAAAATATATTTGGGCCATTACACCTGAGTGACGGAGGGGCGAAGGGGCGAGAGAGGAGAGAAAGGACCTTGGCGCTTGCGCAGTCCACCTAGTTCCCGAAAAAAGGGGGCAAGTGGAGCTAGCAACTAGCGGAGAGGGGGTAAAGAAGGGCCCCGATAGTCCCTGTAGTGGGGAATTAGTGGTGGGGATGATGCAGTTAAGGTTGCATCAGGTTAGACGGGAATTTCTTCGGGGGCCCGATGCATTTTGGGACTATTCGGTGGCTGGGAGTGGTGACGGTGGTGGGAGGCTAAGGTCAGGGCCCTAGCAACGAGAGGTAGACGCCTAGCAACGCGATACTCCATGTTTTTGGCAGCGGAGGGGGGAACGATTGGGCCATCTCGAGTGGAAGAAGAGGCAAGTGAGGATGACGGGGGAGAGCTAGCATGCATTTTAGGCGCATGTACAGGTTGTGCATCTTGGGACCGGAGTTTTTCGAGGTATTGGTGCATTTGTGTGAGGCTGAACGAATAAAAAAAGGGGAATGAGGATAAAAGAAGTGCGGGGTGGGGGGTAAGTAGGGTTCACGGGAGGTTTTCGACTCCGCTCTTGGTTTCACGGTCCTCTCGCAACTAGTTTCAGTGGTTCGCAAATTCTTATTTTCATGGGGAAATTTTATATGAGCTTGAAGTTTATTCAGATGATATTTTGGAACAGGACGATATGTCTTAATTCCGCTGAAGTTCTCTTTCAAGAATTTGAGATCATTTACGGAGAAATTTATATGCTGAAAAAGTTGTATTCGTTAGTGATTTTAATTGGAATAATATGTTATTCCCGAAGGTCCGAAAATGTGCCAGCTCTTTGAATTTTTTTCACACTTTGCGCATCACCAAATTATTTACTCGCACTAACATATACTATATTGTTTTCCATTTAGGGAAAATTTCGTTCTGTCTCTAAACAGAACAAAAAGTGAGTACTTTCCTCCTGAGGGAGGCACATTGCGCCCTAGGGATTCATTTTCTATGCTATTTGGGGGGATAAAAGTATGCATTTTCTAGTGATTGCGTAAAAAAGTAATTTTTCAACCGAGTTTTCAACATTCAAATTTATATGTTGCGATTATGTCGACATTTCGACGCCAATTGGCATTAAGTATTTTTAATCTCACGCTCACGGTTTTTTATTTTTGAATATGTCGGGATGCATATGATGGATCGGGATTGCAATATTGGGATGAGATAATGCATGTTGTTTTTTTATGTTTATTTAATGAATTTGGGTGGGGTGACTGGATCAATACACGATAAAACCCCCGAAAAACAATATGAACGTGTAATTCGACAGCAGTTTCGACCCGTTTGCTAATTACACATGCGTAAAAGGGCGAAAATATACAGGAGTGATGCTAGTAACGCGGGGGTTTTATATTGCGTGAATGTGGGTGGATACACGCGATACCTAGTCTTATCGGAGATTTGGAATGGGATAATTTTGGCGCGATAAGGGAAACCCGTCGTCCGTGTGTAGTCACAGCTCATTGTAAATAACTAGCCCCAGACGTCTGTTACCTTCTTTATGATAAAACATGGAAATAAAAAGTTTATTGACTCTTAGTATAAAATGGTT
>JAPYZN010004177.1:0-12297 GCA_030522865.1 Psyttalia lounsburyi | reverse complement strand
GGGGAAAATATTGGGTGAAGAAGGTAAATTTTTTCAACGATTGAGTTTAAATGACTTGATAAAACAAAGGTGTTAATTTGCCGTGCTTGATACGCAACACTGGGTTAGTACTTGGATGGGTGGGCGCTTCGAAACATCTCGCTCGCGCAAAAAAAAATACGAACGCCGAGTACTAGACATTAGGGCACTGCAGAGTCGGTCGGCTGTACGACTGGGGTTTTACGGGGTTTCCCGCGCAGTTCTAGCTCAAATGGGATTTAGTCAAAAGTAAGACAGCCATGACACCGCAGAAATAATAAAAAAGAAAGAGGGAAAACTAGAAGGCAGGTTGCCGAATGGGGCGCCTACAAAACCGTAACGCTAGTGGGAACGACAAATAAAAAAATACTTCATGCTATTGCATACTGAACTCTGATTGGCGCAGGAGAGGCCAGATGCGATTACCTAAAATAATGACTTACGATTAGTTAAGAGTCACATAGTAGCCGAGACATTATTTTTTCTCAGAATTCCCATCAAGAAACTTGTTCACAGCAAATTCTTCGTTGCTCCAGGCAACAATAAAAAATTATCAAAAAATTATATCTAATGATGAATGGATCAAGGGATTTTGGAGAAATAATAACGATGTTGATTGAATTGACATAGTGCGGACTTGCGCTAAATTTTTTTAGGTCCATCAGGCTCTGAAAAACACAATATAAACTATACAAATTAATAATTCTCAAATTACAAAAAAATCATTAATCAAAACACAACCTCAAAACGAATGATAATCAGAATATTTTTAATACCCAAAGAAAATTACTTTGACTACAATGTACATCTAGTCAAATTATTTTTAGTCATAATTAGGTCGGAAGACAAGATAAGTAATTCGGAATGCATTTGCATTCTTTGCATTTCTATCTATTTAGATAGATGAATAAATAAATAAATAAGTGGAATAAATTTTCAACCCGTAAAAAATCATAACACTGATCCTTGATCCTTGATGCTTTTCTCATTAACTTACACTATGGCGATACAAATCATTATTGATTATAATTTATTGTAAAACCGCGTAGACCTTGTAGAAAAATGTTAAATAGGGCGATTCTATTGGTTGAGATCCTAAGAGCCAAATAATCAGTAAAAATGCCTGTTCTGTTTGATCCTCCAGTTGCGTTTTGACCGTCGCCAAAAATTATGCACACGTCTAGATAATTTTTAGTAAGTGGTAACCAAACATTACTGAGCAGTTGGATAATTTTTCCAGAAAAACTCCATAACTTCGGTTAAACTGCCAACAAAAAATTATACACACACTAGATAACTTTTATTAAGTAGTCAAAAATTGGGCTGACCGATGAGGTCATTTTTGTTGAACGCCTAGATAACTTTTATCAAGTAGTCTAAGCACAACACGATTACTAAACTGACGGGTAATGTCTGCCGAACTCTTCTCTCAGTATATAGACAATTGATGGAGGCCTTCCTGCGTTCATGTAATAAACAAATAATTTTTTTAAACCTATAACTTCCACATGAAAAGGGTCCTCTTTGGGACCCGCCATACTCTACTATAGTTTTAGTTTTTCTCTATTCAAATAACTTTGATCTCATCTGTCTTTTGAAGTCAAAAGAATCTTGATAGCGTCAAAAATGGCGACTTCAGAGAAAATTCGAGACATTATTTATGTGAGATCATATTGATTGCAATTGAGAAGACGGAGAATTTCATTTAACTAGGCGTTATTTTAAAACAAATAATTAGGGTAAATTACCGACGGCAGTGGCCGTATGGTTAGTGCTAGACTAGTATGCCAATGATCCGGGTTCTCTTCCCATCACGGGCGGTGAAAATTAAAAAAATTTGTAGCACTCTAATCTCACGATTCACGGCCGAGCGGTAGTCTCGTAAAAGGGACGACTGTACCTGGCCAAGGTTTTCCCCTCAGGTTGAGGTTTTTCCTTGTTCCTTGGCGAATGCGGTACAGCGGTGTCTGGGGGCGGTAAGGGTAAATACGTAAAAGCCCGAAAGGGTATACGTGAGGACAAGAAATCTAATCTAATTAGGATAAATTTAAAAGGGAGTTGAGAGCAAGAAAATATGAGCATCTTAAAAACTACAATCGTCGTTCGGTCCTTTTTCATTCGGCTATCCACATGTGGAGACCTCACTTGAGTAATCCCCGATATTAAAAATTAACTGGCGGCTCTCATTCATTAATAAAAAAAACCAATAGTTTAATGATTGAAGAATTCCGCTTGAATTGATCCTAATCAGTGACTTTCCAATTTGTTCTTTCAGGGGGCATTATGCAGACTGAGGAAGTCGTGCCACGTGCACAGTCAACAGGCATAGACGGCTCCCTGACGGACACATCGAATTACCCAAGTCCCCTGCATCTATCCCAGCACTTGGCCTGTCCATTGCCACCGCTCGTCCACATGGCGGTAAAACAAGAGCCCCAGGACGACGAGGAGCGGGCGAGAGAGGCTAATACTCTAAGGTAAATTCCCAATGATCATTCAAACGTCGAATAGTAATGGCGCGCATTTGTCAATGAGAGCTTGGTATATAGAAGTATCATCTGTACTCGTTCAAAACTTGATATCGATTTTCTGAATTTCAAGAAATACGTGAATTGCATTTAATTACGAAGAGTTACGATCGATTTAAACGAACATGGAGCGGAATCGTGAAGAAATGGAGCAGTGAGATGGGTCTGCATTTATTTATTTCTTCTTTACCCCACTTGATTTCTCTGCAAAAGCAGAGCAGTAAATTTACGCATTGAATTTCATATTTTGTGGCAGAATAAAAGTTTATAGCGACTTATCTGTTGAATCATTTATTCGCTCTCATTTCAAGTCAATTCAAATGATATAAATATTTTTTTTCCCTTCTTTCACCGCTCAACCTCACTCTCTCACTCCTTAAATGTGCGAAAATACGAGTAAAAACACGAGAGGATAAAATGTTATCGAATAATTCTTTCTCCTCTGTCAACCATCAAGATCCAGTTCTAACGAGGCACTTAACAGTCAACAAACGGAGACAAGTGCAGCATCTACACCACCCGAAGTTGCCCATCACGTACACCATAGTCACGATACCGCCATCGTACAACAACCACTCCAGTCAACGGAAAATATCACCGAGCACAACCACGACACCACCAGCCGATCTAGACCAAGGTGATTAATAATTATAATTTGACAAGCAAAAATTACCCCAAACGCCAATACAGCCCACTCCATTCGCCGATACTGGCCCCTCGATTTTTACTCATTCCCCTCTCGTTTGTACGCAAGAGTTAAAATGTACATTCAACTGGAATCGACATGAATGAGGTGGACATAACAGGCAATGTGAAAACAGGTTCGTGGATCCACTGAAGAAACTGCATCGAATTCGATACAAAAGAAATGAAAATAAAGGAATAAAAAGTGAGTGAGAGGGAGAGATAAAATCAATGAGTGAGGGGCCCCACAGACTCGTTGAGATTCTATCGGCTCACGAGTTGATTCACGATAAAGTCGATCGGCAAAAGGTAGCCGATCTACCTACTGCTTATGGTCGGAAGGTGTCGAGCTAAGTTTTTTATTCGTAAATTTAATTTTGAGAATTTCAAACTGTAATCGACCTCCCAGTTGAAGCTCCAAAAGAAACCTTTCAAGTTTAACCTCGAATGTTCATCAGAATTAATCAGAAGAACTTTTTCGTCATAAAAAAAAATCCCCATTAATTAATTTCACATAAAAATATCCCTCTTGATTTTGATTCCAGCCGCGGCAGAAGGAAGTCCCGATGGAAGTTGAAATTCCATCATCAGGCACTGCCGCCGGAGTATCTGGACCACTACGAGGCAGCATTGGCGCACGAAGCCTTGAACACATCACCCCCCCACGCTCACGAGCCCTCAGCATCGAGCCCAGCGCCAACAACATCCACCTCAACATCAACTCCCAGTCCAGTGGCAGATGTCCAAGGCTGGCTCCAGCGAATTGCCGCAATGCAGCAGGAGCTCTGTCCCCGCGTGACACCACCAACGCCCCACCCCGACTCACCACTTGCCACGAATTACCGCAGATCCGTCATAACATCGGCATCAAACACCCACTCCCATCATCAGCAGTCTCAACCAACGCCCAGACCACCCATGAAATACTCAGACTTGCCTTACATGGGTGAAATAACACTGGACAATAGTAAGCCAAGGAGAGGTAGAAAGCCGAAGAAGGCGGACATCTGTCACCTCATCTACAAGAACTACGGAACGATTCTGCCGGGTACACCGGGTCACGATGACCGGAAGCCGCCGAAGGAAAAACTTGAGAGCCACCGAGAGCCACCGCCACCCGTCACTTTTCAGCGGACCGATATCCAGAACCGGATAAGCAGCCTCTTGGAGAAGAGATTGACCCAGGAATCCCGTCGGAGCTTCGTGGAAGATCACCGGGAGCAGGACGAGCCCCTGAACCTCTGCATCAAAGACCTCAATCAACTGAAAATCCGTCTTCTCCGGAAGCATGGAAACATCTACGAATCGGGTGCTGTGAAAAGTGAGACCTCTAGTGATGGTGAAGAAATTGAGTGCCTCGGGCCCCCATTCCCCAGTGCTGTAGACCCTACCCGCCCTGACCCCCTCAACAACAACAATCACAGTGTAGTTAATAATAACACTAAAAACTTGAATAACAATGAGCCCGTTAATCCAGGCTTCGTGTACTGGCCGAATGCGGGAGTGTTTATTCACCCAATGTCCCTCCAATCGCAGTTTCTGTACTACCAGAAGATGGCGCAGAATGACAAGACCCCGGGTAAGTTGGAGGTCTCGCCGAAGGAGCAAAAAATCGTTCCCAAGTCGATTTACGCAATGTTGGATAATAAAAGTCCAACACCTGCTCAAAATCCAGCACCACCAGCTCCCGTCTCTCAGCCTCCGGCATCCCCCAGACCTAAGAGAATCGCTCCCCTAGGTCAACCACCGTCACAACCTACAAAGCGCAAGCGCTCCGCCATTTTTATTCCTCCGATGCCGACGGAGAACAATAACAATCCGGCAACTGAAGTCAGCATTTGTAAATTCAAGTTTACGGGGGGTGCGAAACCAAGTCTGCAGGAGAAGAAGAGTCTCTCAGTTGACTCTGGCGGTAACTTCCGGTACTACAGCGGTACCGGCGACAAGAGCATGAGAGGATATGAATTCTTTCCGCGAGAAGCTCTTCAGCAGTCACCGGGACAGGCCGGCTCGTCGGCGGGAGCCTTCCTCAGCGCCACTGGGGAACGAATTTCAGCGCCGTCTTGTCCGAGAACTGCAACACCCGATGACGGCAGGAGAAAACGGAAGACCAGGAAATCTCTTCAGAGAGAAAAACTGGAGCAGACGTTCAAGGAGAAGGGCTTCCTCATACAGACGCAGCAGCTGGAGTCCGCCGAAGGCGCGACTTATTGCAAATTTCGGCAGTTAAGGAAATTCACTAGGTATTTGTTTAGAAGTTGGAAGGATTACTTGCCGGGAAACGTGGGGGATATGTCCCAGAATCCCGAAGCGGAGGGGATTGATGGGGAACGGGATGAACACTCCACCTCACCTATTTCCAATATTGAGGGCAATTTGATCGATGAACATCGACCTTTGCCGCTCACGTGAGGACTCATGAATTTGGAGAAATGTGAAAAAGCGCCCAAAAAGTTACGGTTCAAGTAGAGGATTGATTCTAGTGGATTTTCTACCTATTTCAAATAGCAGTCAAATCCGGAGCTTAGACTTGCTGACCTGACCGTAAGTGAAAATTCGAAGTCAGACCCTGATCCGGTTCTGATCAAATATTGTTGTCCCTCTAATTGCAGTCAAGTCGATGAATTGGCTCAGGCAGAGAAATTCAAGTCTTTCAGGTAGTTTATAGCGACTTGAAGTAAATCGAATTGATGTTTGATTCAAGAGGACTTAATGCTTGATCTGAGTAAAATTCTGTGAAATCCTACAATTTATTTCAAATCAAATCAAGTTTGATATGACACTTTGCAATTTATGTTCTAGTAAAGCAGAATTCATTTAAATTAAGTCGAACTTAGATTGAATCGATTTACAGAATGCACTTGATTTCAAGTAAACGCAATCTGGATCAAGTAACAGAGTCGATGTAACATAGACAACTGGGATCTGATCGGAGGAACTAATACTATACCAGTTCCTCCATTTTTTAGTGAAACTTCATCTGAACCGGATTGATGATTGCCTCAAGGTGAATTATTACTTGATTCTTGTCGAATTAATATTTGACTCAAATCAAAAGGAATTGTACTGCAAAATGTAACTGAGTCCCGCAAAATCTTGAATCAAGTAACTAACTGGCTCAATCTGAGTCAAGTAGTGGAACTTATTTGAATTAAGTAGGGTGAGGGCAAAATCAAATCGCAAAGTTTTCTCGAATCAAGTCAAATCGATTTGAAATAACTGGGATCTGACCGATGAACCAATGCTATACCGGTTCGCTCATTTCTTCAGCTGAATCGAATTGATGATCGATTCAAAGTGAATTGTTCCTTGATTCAAGTCGAATCAAGTCAGAATCGAAAGGAATCGCACCACAAAATCTAATTAAATTGACCAGAGTACAACTTGAATCAAGTCTAACTAAACATAAATCAAAACGCAAATATCTACGAGAAACAAGTTGGACTCAATCTGACTCAAGTCATCAAATCTACTTGAATTCAATAGTGTCCGACCAAAATCAAATTGCACAGTCGTCTCGAATCAAGTCCAACTCATACTAAATCAGATGGTAGACAGATTCTATTTGAATTGATAAGGGGCCAATCAAAGTCAAGACATTTTCAATTCAAGAAAAGAATTTATTTGAGACGAGTCAAATCCAAGTGAGTCAACCCACAGATTCGACTCAAATTGAGTAGTCCGACTCAAGCCTGATGGATATCAAATCACAAAATCTCTTCGAATCAAGCGGTACTCGACCTGAATCAAATCGCAAGTCTTACTGAAATTGATTAAGATCCGATCTAACTCAAATCCTAGAATCACCTGACATTGACTCGGACTCGACCTGAATCAAGTTGCACTACAGCTGCGCACTTTTTTAATTGTAACTTTATTTAGGGGGTCCGACTGAGGCCAGCCACGAGTCAATTCTTCACACGACTTCTGCTCACATCGAGTCAAGTTCCTCGGTTTCATTCAGGGACAAAAAATGTTCTCTAAGGATTAGGAGTCAATACTTCGGGAGAATGACTCATGACCCAAATGAACAAAATCCCCGCACGGATGCTCGAAAAATGCATTTAAATCGCCAGATAATCGTAGATAAAGTATAAGAGCAAACTTCTGTTCGCTTATTGATCTCTGTATCAAGTTTTGAATGTTTCTATTGAACATTTTAAACTCTGGGGTTGTTTCTCCGATATTCCACTGTCCGTTGGATATTGCGTAAATTATTTAATCGTCTCAGTCTCTCGTTCAGCATCGAAGTTATGTGAAAGGCGCCGGCTTTGAGTGTAAATAAGCTGTTTTACGCCGGAATGAAAATAACTTTATATTCTATTGTACATGGCATTGAGAGATTAAGTATTTTGATTGAGTCACTTGTAAATCACTTCGTACGAGTCACTCTGCGGTTAAACTGAGTGCACACTGGCAATACCAATAAGCCAGTCGGTGAGTTCAATCAGCGGATAATGTGGAGAAGAAAAAAACAGATGGCGGGAGAGGGAGAGAGAGAGAGAGAGAGAGAGATGAAATGAATGGGTGAATACTCTTATGCATTCGTTGAATTGCTAAGTGGTGACATATTCTGATGTTGTAAATTTCGAAATTTTTTGGGGGATCGGGGGCAAACGCCAAAGATGGAGAGACTGTACATAATTTTTTTTATTATAACCAAAGACCGATTGTGTGCCTTAAAAATAATCACTATCCGAGATTGTGGAAAAATATAAGTCGAAACGATCCGTTTGCTTTTTTTGTAATTGCAGTGCATTTGTTATGACCTCAACGAGTGAGACTTAAAACATTATTACGAAGATAATTGTAATATTTTTCTAAGTTATTTTAGAAATTATTTAATGCCTAACTGGATCTAGTCTTATTTATAAAAATAGTGGTGAATGTGTTGAGGATATTTTTTAATTATGTTGAAAATTCATTAAATTGAAATTGCAATAATACTCGCATTCATTCATTACGTCTGTACATAGTCGAAATGAGTCTCCAATTGGCTCATTGAAAATGTGATCGAAGCATTGTGGAAAATCAATTAATTAACAATTAGTATATTTCTCACCTAGGGAGGTAAAATAAAGGAGGCTTGCTCACGTGCAGAATTACCGCCCGAGCCGAAGGCGAGGGTGGTCATGATTTTTCTGCCCGGCGTAGGAGTAAAGTCACAATTCCCTCCCGCGCAGCGGGAGGGAAGTGTGTACTTTGCTCCCGCCGGGGAGAAAAAATATTTGGATGATAAATCAACGATAGCATCTTCACACCGTCCTCTACTCATATTTCATTGTGTCCTTTTTTTTTAATTATTAAAATTACAAAACAGTATCCAAGTTTCTTTCATACGCTCACTGTAAAGAGATTATTGTTTATAGCTCCCAATAAAGAAAAAACAATTGTTAATTGAAAATATGAAACGCATATTTGATTTATGAAAACCTCTTGAAATATTCAAATTACTTGCTAATTTATTTTTAACGACCAATTGTAATTAATTTCTAGTGATTTATTAGCCACTACTCAATTAAACGAGTGCAACAACCAGGCAGTAACGAGGAGAGAGTGGAATTAAATTTCAACGATACTTGAATTCACGTATTTTTATTCTGTCATTGTGAGTGTGAGCAGTTCATACCACTCACGTGCACCAGCTCCCATTCTTGTTTACTTCCATTCGAAAATTATTGAGTCAAGTTGATTTTTTAAAAAATCAATTCAATATTATTGAGTTGAAATGGCCAATCGATTCGTTTCATTCATTCATTCGCATCATTTTTGTACATAATCGAAATGAGACACTCATTGAAAATGTGCCTGAAACCGTGGAAAGTCAATTTGTTTCAATTAATAAATTACAATCAATATAAAAGGTTCTTTTATACGCCCACTGTAAAAACGATTTTTATTTATATGTGGCCTATAAATAAAAAAAAATTTAATTGCAAATATGGAACATTTGATTTATGGAAACCCCTTTGAATATTCAAACTACTGAATTAATTACCACCAATAAATCCATTCCGTTAAACCGAACACCGTAAAATTATGATGATCCAAAAAATCCAATCAAAGATTATGAAAAAATGAACGGATTGACAATATCAATATCAATATATATATATTCTTAATGTATAATATTTAAATAATCCTTTGAATGAGGCATTATTATTAGTTTTGAATGGCTCCTGGTCACTTACTCATTTCACATTTCTTGTACATATTGAGCTCCCGTGTCCTTCTAACGGCAATAATTTTAACCCCCACTCATGTGTCCCAAATGCCATTTTTGTTTACTCCCATTGTTGATTAAAAGAAAAATTAAATTCAATATTATTGAGTTGAGATTGCCAATCGATTTGCATAATTCATTACTTTTCTACATAATCGAAATAAGTTTCTCAGTCACTCATTGAAAATATGCTTGAAACATCGTGGACAGTCAATTTGTTTCAATTAATAAATTAAAATCGAAATAAAAGTTGCTTTTATACGCTCGCTCTAAAGAGATGTTTATTTATAGCTCGCAATAAAGAAAAAAAATTGATAATTGAAAATGTGCCATATTTGATTTACGAGAACTTTATGAAAGTTTAAATATTCAAACTACTTAATTAATTTATTCTTAACGACTAATTGTAATTAATGTCTGATGATATATATATCGACGACTGGTCGGTTGATCAAGAACTGGTGAATTCCAGGTAACAACGAGAGAAAACTGGAATTGAATAATTAAAAGTACCTGTATTCTACGATGTATTTTCTTCAATTTCATTGATACTTGAATTTACGTGATTTTATTCTCACTCAACTTGTGGTTGTGAACAGTTTCAAACACTCACGTACACCAGTTTCCATTCATGCTTACGCCCATTCACGCATCTGCAGCTCACCTTGAAGGGTTTTTATTTACACTGGATTTATGACGTTAAGGAGCTACGATCGTGGAACTATAAAATACTTAATGAAATTTCTCATTTTTCTGTCTTTAAATCTTTCAACTGTGAAAATAATTCAATATTTTTCCATTCTCGCAGGCAAATTGATTGATGCATAGAACGTTGCGGCGAGTTAATTGAAAATTTGTGCATATTAATTTTCTCCATAATTCTTCATCATCGTAAACTGCAGGCACAGTCAGTGTCAAGGGCACTTGCATTAAACGATCCTCTCCACTAATATTTTTTTTCACGATATTTTTTTTTTTACATTATAAAACCGGCGTCGCATCTTTGAGGCGATTTTTTTTTACTCCTCGCAAACTCGTTGAGAAGAGGGCTCGCTCACAATGACTGCAGGTTTCCTAATACGGTGCTCATGGTGAGACCCCAAGAGGTAGAGCAAGGCAAAAAAAAGAGTGTAAAAAAAATTGGAAAAGGGAAGGAATTTTGGGTACGAAATCACGTGAGTCTGTCGGGGAATACCATTTACGTTGTATCTAAACTCACTGAGGGGGCTGGAATCGATATTAACTGAGGTTTTTTTTTTAATTACAATCTGATTTCCTGTTGTGAAAGAAATGTGGAATTTTTGTAATGTCCCTTTGGCTTCATTAGCCGATACTTGGTAACGACGATACGGGAAAAAACCATTATAAATTGAGAAATAATGCGTTGCTGAGCATAGAACTGCCTCGTAAAATATAGTTCATTGACATTTTTCGAGTTATTTATTTCCAACATCCTGGAGCATTTGAAATTGCATGAATTTTTCAAACAAATGCTTTACTAGTTGTTTTTAGATATTGAAGGGTACAAGGAATGCTCATTGAAGTTTAACCGGGGATTTGAAGGAGGTGGATCGATGACGAAAAACATGTCGGGCTCTGCAACACTCGTTGCCTATGCACAATATGATTATAACATATGCTAATCCCCAATTGAGAGACTTGCGATTTCTAAAACTTATATTACTTTCCTCAAGCGTTACGCAAAAAAAAATACATCGGTCAAATTTCGGCCGTGTCTGATCGCACGGGACACAGGCGTGCCACACGCAATCGTTTCGCAAATGCCAAAAATCTCGAAAGCTTTCCAATCCATTTAAACTGGTTTGTCAAAATATTTTCCTCCATGTAAACCAGTTAAAGATTTTGAGTTATTTAAATTTTTGGGTGTTGAGATATGAGAGTAAAATTCATTGTTGAAATATTTGAACCAATCAAAAAATTAGATTATTGCTTTGACTTAGTTTGATTTGTATCACGAGAGGTGATTACTTTATGGGTTTTCTCGAGAAAGAGTAAATATAAGAGAAAGGGTGTCCAGGACATATAGAGTAGGGGACAAACCGAAAGGAAAGAAAGAGAGAGATACAGAAATGAAGGGCTTTTGTTAGATGGGACCAGAGTGTGAAAACTCTCTTTAGTTTTAGTCAGCTGTCGAGATGATTTTGCAGAGAAAGACGTACCTTCTGCATGCGTACATAACAAATAGTACATTATGTCACCAGGCGATGAAAGTATTATCTGACGAATGTGGCTTTATAATCCGAGCCGAAGGCGAGGATTATAATCACATGATAATACTTTTACCGCCGAGTGACATATAATATTTTTCGTCTCTGGCCCCGAAAACCGCGATCTAACCGAACGGACCGAGGTTAGAATCGCGGTTTTTCGGGCGCCAGGGACGAAAATTCATTAAAAGCAAATATATACCGCTATTTTATTTGAGAATTTCCTCAACTAACCCACCATGAATAAACATTTTATTTCATTTTTACTTATTGAATCTAATTAGCACTTGATTCTACTTCGTCGGGAGGCGCTTCACAGTCGAAAACTCTATTCTAAACTGAGAGAGAGAAAGTGACGCTAGTGTGGCCGCAGTTAATAGGGGCGGGCGGGGCAAAATGGACAGTGGGGGCAAAATGGACACCCCTAAAAAAATTATTTTTCTTATTTATTTTTTTACCCTCAAATACTTGAACGAACATAATATTGAATGATTCTAACGGAATCGGAGTACAATGGAATTAACCCTTCGTTGGTCGCATCATGAGCGTAACGCCGCACATTTTCGTATTTTAGTTATAACTACGAAAATATTTCAATTTCAACACTGAGCGGCCA
>JAPYZN010004176.1:0-10024 GCA_030522865.1 Psyttalia lounsburyi | reverse complement strand
TATTGACGAGAGGAAAAATAACAGCAGAGGGTGGATTTCGTCGTTTAATTTTTACATAAAAAAGGTCAATATTCCTTTTTGTAAAGAAGCCGACAAACAAATCTCCGGCTAACCCCGTTAGATAGAAAAATGTGAGCGGAGGAAACCTGGAGTTGTTTAAAAACCCTTGAACCTTCATAAGCCCACTAAATCCCCTACACCCTTAGACATGTATTCCGTTGTAGAAGCCCGCATTGAACTTCCTCAACTCACCGCGAAATTCGCTCACTCGCTGATATTGTCTACAAAGCAGACCGCCGTGAAGAACAGAGGGATTGAACAAAGTACTCGCCAAAAAAAAAACGCCGGATTTTTTTCCCGAGTGGTTCCGCGAATTTCCGCAATTAAACGACCCCCAAAAAAAAGTGAACAGTTGCATTTTCTGTGAATGCGTATAATAATTTTTCTGTTTGACTCCGGGAGTGCTATTGGCTCGTAGATCCTCGCAAAAAGTCATGAATTTATGCACAGCCCCTGTGGGAAAAATGGCAAATGAAAGAATTGGGAAAAAATTCTTGTGATGGGAGTGAAGGAGGTCAATAGCAGTTCCAGTGGATCCTATCGATCGCAGGTCAATCAATCGCCGATGAATAGCGCGAAAGACATTAGTCCCGGGTACTAGTCGACTCAC
Source organism: Psyttalia lounsburyi (assembly GCA_030522865.1). NCBI lineage: Eukaryota > Metazoa > Arthropoda > Insecta > Hymenoptera > Braconidae > Psyttalia > Psyttalia lounsburyi. The sequence continues at coordinate 9,354 of JAPYZN010004176.1, read as the reverse complement.
GGCAACATATCCCGTTGAATTTCCGGCTCGACGAGAGGCCTCTCAACCCTTCACATCCCTATCGGTCTCAAGTACTCCCCCCCCTTCCAGTGGCTACGCAGTGGTTGGCTTTCTCACGTATGGTAACCCGGCATGAATATCCTATGACCCAACGGGCAGGAAGTAGTTCCGCAGTTTGAATTCAACAGCCAGAGTGTTGTAATACAACGAAACGAGTATCGATTGCTGGTGCTGTCAAAAACAATGAGAATGACGAATTAATTCCAGACTCGATTTATCAAATCCCCGGGCTTATCGGCCAATATTTACGCCGTCACTTTTATTACCAACTGGAGTTTGCAGGAATTAATCAGCTACATTTAACGTATTTCGTGGAACCTTGACACCTGTCGTGACAGCCTAGCAATGAAATCCTCCAAGTGCCCTCGAAAAATCCGACTAAATTCATCTGTCAATTTTTTTTTTAGCAACATCGAACCGAAGCACGTACTCGGGATTTAACTAGGGATTGAGAGGCTACACTCGTGACCCACAAGACACCACCAGATCCGTTTGATTTTTTTTAGAATTTATTCTGTCTTATTTTGGGTCGGACCAGTTCCCTCAATTTTCATTGTCTCCTCGTGGGGAAAAAATGAGCGACGAGACGAGCCTGCGAAGAACCTTCCACGGGGTAAAGTTTCTCGGCTGGGAATCCCGGAGGAAAAGCTTTCAAAATAATATCCAAGTGGATCGACAAAAAAAGACTGATGGAGGGGAAAAAAATGAACAGAACAAATCAAATATATCACTCGTGAAAAATCCTGGCAAGCCCAGATCCACAGCTTTTACCGATAACTTCAAGTTTCTTTCGCTCTTCAAGTGAACTCCGTCGAGAATAATTTATACCGCTAGTGGTAAGAAGTCTTCCAGTATTTTTAACAGAAACTTGAAGTGCAGTGAGATAAAAAATCGGCCCGACAAATTTTGTTTTTTCAATGGTCAATGAGTGAATGAAGAAATAGAAAATAACTTCTTATTTTTTTACAAAATAATATTAACGGCCCCTTCAAGTACTTCAATGCAGAATAATTAGCGTAATCATCAGCAATGGCGTTCAGGTGCTCCTGATAATTAAGATCTCTTGCATTGTCGAGATGTAATTTCAAGTCTCGCATTGAACTGATCGATCAACCCTTCAGTTACCCGTTCTCCATTGAAATCGTATTTTATAAAAATATTTCCGGTTGGAGTAATTTTTGTGTAATTCTCCTGGTCGAGGTAATTTTGGAAAAAGTGACTTTGACCAGGTTTTTTTGACAGAAGTTATTTAGCCATGAGCCCGGAAATAAGACGATTGAAGCTCGTAAAGTAGAACTCAATCAGGAATTGAGAGGCACAAGCACCGGGACCTCTGACTCATCTGAACTTTTTCGATCTCATTTTCCCTCATTTCTCCGGGAGGGGCGTGCGAAGATCCTACGACAGACGAGGGCTTCTCCGCGAGCTATCAATCCCCGCGGGAAGACTTCCAAAATGATATCGAAGTGGCTCGACACAGAAACCGCCGGCGATGAAAAGAAAAGAAGAGAACAAATCAAATATATCACTCACCTTATGAAAAATCCAGGGACCCCTATATTCACAAAATTCTCCGATAGGTTCAAGTGTCTTCACTCTTCAAGTATATTCAACCGGGGGAATAATTTATACCTCAGGAGTGGTGAGAGTGTTGGCAATATTTTTAGATGAAAACCCGGGGTGCAATCGATGAATACCAACCCGGCAGAAGGAATACTCGGTGGCACACCTGTTCACGACAGAGTGCACTAAGGATAGTGGGGCTTAGATTGTTGGTATAGCGCGCGGGTTGTTCCTGTCCCCCAGCACACGTCTGCAAGAGACACCGCTAACTGGTGGAGAAGGGGAGCCCTGTATCGGGTTAAATCCTCTGCATGTGACATCATCGGGTGACTCGGGACCGCGGACCTCGTGATATTCGCTACTATTTTTGAAGATTATAATAATATCTCCAAACTTCGCGCGAAGTGAGCTTAAAAAGGAGGCTAACATCGCGGAGGATCAGACAAAAATTGTCATTATTTATTTTTTATTGGACGGAAACAAAAATTTTCAAACAATTCCGAAGCGAACTCCCAAAACGAGACAAATGCATTTTACATATTTTTTAAAAACCCGTATTATCTCCGTAAGGATTGATGCTAGGAGAAATTGTCAGAAGATCTTTTTTGTTGCAAAACTGATCAGCTACAAAAATGGCCTTGTGACATTATCCCCTAAAACCACTCCTTACTGAGTTAATTCGGGTTTTATAAAGACATCCGTTATATAAGTGCGGAGAATTTGTCAAATTTAATTGTTCATATTTATTTACCGCTCACTAAAAATTGTTAGGTGGTAATTTTAAGACGGAACAAAAATTCTTATTAGAAAAATTCCCCCTGTGTGTGAATTGTCAATTAATTCAAAATAATTGTAGTAATTAAAGAAAACGTCGGAATTGCCGGTTTGCCGGAATATCATACGAAATGTTGTACTTTGATCTTTCGGAGGATCCTGAGGGGCGCCCTCGCCAGAGATGGGTGCACCTGCGTCAAGGTAAAGCGCAGGTGAATAAAAAAATCAGTCAAAAGAATTTTTGAAGCTGGGAAAAATATCCGGCGAATAAAGGCGAAATGCACAGGCTGCCAAGGACATGTTAGGCCAAGCATAACGTGAGACATGTGTACAGAATACAGCGTACAATCATGAGAGCTCACCGGGACTCAAATTTAATTCCAATTAGAAATTGCAGTTGACCTCACGCGAGCCCATTTATCCGAGTAAATTCTCTTTCAGTCGGCAAATAAAAAACCATTGAGAGACAAAAAATGAGAATTCATTCCGGGAATCCGATTTGTCCTTCCTTCCGCAGTAAAGAAATATACATCCTCGGGAAATTAAACTGAGAGCGTAAATTTTAAGTGAGGCTTTACGAAGACAAGAAGTAGAATCTCAAGCCGACAATTAACATTTTTTTACTGGCGGTCTAATGGACGAAGTAAACGTTTCATTTTCGTTGCGACTGCTTCGCTGAATGAAATGTTATTTCTCTCATTTTCCCCAGTAATTTCGTTGACACGGCGAGAAAAATTCACTGCTATTTTTTCAATTTCGTGGTAATTGGTGTGTTTGAGGAGATGTTTATAGGACCTCTAATGAGACCTCCAATAGAATAAAAATAGAAGAAATTATTGAGTCCACTTGGCTTGCGCCTCTGCCAGGTGTGAAAAATCTGATCAATAGCCACTCGAAGATATTCTCCCCCACGAAAAAAAATAATCACTGGACGTATCAATGCCCCCTCCCCCAGAAGCAATTACCACCAAGTGCCCCTCCACCACTGGACTATATTTGATGTTATCTGGGAGAAAGAAAGTAACCAGTGTATCCAATTACACCGGCCGGAGACGAGTAGACAACCTCAGCTTGTCAACGTGAAAACGTCCCTCTCTTACTTCCTTCAACCTCTCGAGGACTTCTCTCCTCTACCCCCGACCGTGCACTCGCGGTTTTCTTTTCACTTAATTTCACTCCTATACATTTCACTCTCCAATAACTTTTTCGCCTATTTTTTTTTCCACCCGCGAATATTCAAATAAAAAATAAACAGCGGTTTTCAGAAGACAGAATTAATTAACATCAATAATGCAGCTATTGTTCGCTCGCAATTTTACTGGTTAACCATTTTTGCCTCTAGCATTTACAATCACCAGCGAATGAATTTCTCATGCAAATTCAATGTAACTCTCGTGTCTTCATCGCTTTATACTTTACTCCATTAACACTACTCTGCAATTTCATAACCGCACAGTTTTCATTTCACGTGTAATGTTAAAAAAAAACAGAAAAACAACTTATCACCGCTTATTATGCAAATGTTATTTTTATTTCTTTGTCGCAGTAGGGAAAAAATGCCGGGGCGAGAAGAGGGTGAGCAAGCGTGAAAGAATCACACGTAAGTTTTATTCAAGAAAAGAATACGACCCATCCAGCCCTCATGTTTTTTTCATGCTCTGTATTTTTACGAGTAACAAATGTAACGTGTTTTTATTGGCGTGCTTTATTGACTAATAATCCCACTAACGGCTAACTACGCCCAACAAAAATTGAAGGGATGATTTTCGCGTGAAAATTGACTAAATGATTTTATCCGTACCTGATTGTGCTTGCTCCAGCGGATAAGAATTAATTGTTTTATTTAAAAGAAATTATACAACGATTTAAATTACTCGAGCTATCGTACGAGCGGTCGGGATTGAAGATTTTATCATTTTTATTCGAGAACAATTCGTCGACGAGTCTGAAGAGCAACTGACGCCGAATGGAAATGTAATTTTGGGAGTGAGATATTACGAGGGGGTTTAGTTCGAGTCCTCACAGGTGGCCTCCACCTGCGGCTGACGTCGGGAAAACGGGGCTGATTCGGACGGGGGTTATCGACGGCCAGGTGAGCTCCAGTGATTCATGAATTTCCTGTCTGAACTCCAGCAGAACTCATTCATATCAGAATAATATTTCCATCGTTCCTGAATTACAGCTCAGAACGAACGCTCACCAGCCGATTCAGCCGGTGGAAATATAATTATCGGATTCCCGTGAATTTTACTGTTAAGTAGTAAACGTTAACTTCGTAAAACGAAGCGAAACACTCTCGTAAACACTGGACGTCAGGGGTAAACGACGGATTGCGGGGCCTCCACCCATTGCCTCCCACCGGAACCCATTCACCCTCCGCGCGCTATTTCCAATTTTCACCTGATGTCGATTTCAAAACGTCTTAATATGTATTTATTTATGACGAAACATGAACAATGCATGGAATTTTTTACGTTATCGGAAACATCACCTGATGAAATCGCATCCATCGGCGCAACTTTTGATTTCGTCAGGTTTTTAAAAAATTTTTAAAAATCCCACTCTTGTTTTATTATAAAATAAAGCTATTGACCTCGACAGGCAACTTGCGAGGGGATTTATCATCTCGTTGCGCTAATAAATAAATTCGGGGTAAAATTTGCAAAATTATTTTGACAATCGCTCGTGAGTAGTCGGGTATTACTCAAGAAATTTGACGTACTTGCAAAATTTCCCCTTCCATTAATTCAAATTCTATTTAAACTTTTCGCTTGAAGGGCGCATTTCACGTTACAGTGAGCCCTGGAATTTCATGAATTCCCGGCAAACGTTGAATTTAAACACGATCCGTCATGGATTGGCGCTCGTGAAAGTGAATTACACAGGCATACAGCTAAAATCCCCATCCCCTTTCCTCAATAAAATCATCAAACACTGTCGCAAATGTCTGTCGCAAACTGTCCAAAAATTAAAATACTTTCAGCAATTTATCTTGAATTCTCATTATCTATCGAGTAATTTCATGTACACAAGCTGGAAACCTCGGCTCTCGCTCGTTATCGTCACTGCCAGGCTGTCATTAGGCAGCGGTGCAATGGCAGCAATTAAATTGCGCGAGTACCAGACTCGGATAAATTCATCTTCGAAAGTTTGATACTAGTCTGGCTCGCAGCAGGTTCTCGCGTGTCACATCAACGAATGAGGTTTATTGTTTTATTTTAATCCGTTGAGAGGACACAATCAGTGACAACTCACTCAAATCTTCAATGGCAACAGTGCAGAATAATAAAACAAAAAAATACCAGGGAAAATAGAAAATGCTGGCTCTTTTTTTCCGGTGACAGTGCTCTCTCTGGCCTAGTCTCTACAATTTCGTTTAAACGAAACTCGATGAGAAAAAAAATACAATTGAGTGGAAATATTGGATATCGGATGAGCAAAACGCGATACGAAATGGGATTTTGAGAGGACAATTTGCACGGACGGATTAAAAAAAAGTTAAGCCTCACTCGCTTAGAAAATTTCCCCGGGTCGATTATTACCGAGTGATTAGTTCCGGTGATTAGTTAAAGATTAAAGAAAATCCAAAAATCCTAAAAATTTGGTACTCCATTATCTTCAGGGACCGTAGTCCTCCAAATATCATACCTCTCCACCAATTCCATGCTGACCTGACAGTAGACGATTCGAACGGCGAACATCGTCTCCCCTAGCTCCGAAAATCCACAAAAATCGATTAATTTTATTTACATTTCCCCGCGTAATGAACAATTTACAATTTCGACAATCCAACGCTCCCGAGCGCACTGAAACCCGCGGCGCCCCAGAATTTTCTCCATCAGCCGGCCACCGGAGAGTGAGGAGAGCGAGGTGGGCGCCTGAAATTCCCGATTCGTCCAGTAAATTCATTGTTTTATTTGCGGGTGGTGGTACGTGCCACATAAAGAAAATTCGATGACCATCAAGTGATGTGAGTCGAGCTATAGTTAAACCTGCCTGATTACCCTGGTGTGTGTGTACATGCGAAAGGCATCGGGAGCCCACGGATGTCCGGCGTTCCGCCACCTCGTTCACATTGGCCTTTCCTTCCGCACACACCTCCCACTATTTTTCCGTTGTCCGTACGCCGAAGGGATAATTGAATTGGAACAACGAGCGAATATTACACTGCATGAAAGAGAATCCCGCAAAAACAATTTGAGTCTACTTCAATTTTTGGATTGATTTCTCGCCTAGAACTTCAAAAAATCTACAGCGGAATTTTTTCTGAATTAAATCTAGCGAAATAAATTTATTAAACTATCGTAAATGCTTAGTAATAATTTTTAATAGTTCATTTGACACTCCACGAGGCTTCCCTCACATCAATTTCATTGGAAACAAAATTAATTGAAGGCTTACAATCTTCAATTGAAAATTGACCTTTCAATTTTGACATTTCTCTTTAATTATAAAAATTGATAAATACTTGATAACAACTGTTAATAGTTAATAATAATTAATTAGCCACTCCGCGAGGCTTCCTCACATCAATTTAATTTTTAACAAAATTAATTGAAGCTTACGATCTCCTCCTGAAAATTCCCATTTCACTCGTGACATTTCTTTTTAAATCTATTGAAATCCTCAACTTGCATCGTTACTTAAGGTCTTAAAAGCTACAATTTGATTTTATGTACGCGAAAAATTCAATAGCCCCTGGATCAAACACTCAGAGCTCGTGCAGTGGAGTCAGTAAAAATCTGGAAAAACTTTTCTCATTATCTGGCGCTGGAAAGAGGCCCGACTAAAGAAATTCTGAATAATGATTTCATCTCTCTTCATGGATAAGCATAAATGAGAGGTAGAAAAAAATTGTTAACAATGCTGAAGCATAATAAAAGCAAGGGGCATAATCACCTCATTAATTCCGCGAGATTCTCAATATCTTAACGCGAAATATGGAAATTCAATGGCTGACAATGGATCATTCGTCGCTCATTAGACACTCCGTCGAGCACCCCAGCTCCAGGCCTTGATCAAGGTCACTGGGTGATTGTCAGTTCATTGATATCGTCTTAAATAGATTACCTCGGGCTCTCTGCATCGCGAAATGTGAGCGCATTTTGTCTCGTCCCAAAATCCATCTGCATATTCATTTTCCTGTGGCCAATGGCACATGCGGTTGCCGTTGGTGCATAGATTAAATCAAATTCCCAGTGTATTTTTTTTTTATAACATCAACTCTCATCGCACATCCTTAATTTATGCATTATTATTGAAACTCACGTTCTGGCGATTACCATAAATTTTTTTTTCCAGTTAAGAAAGAGTTTTCATGTTTGGAATTGACTGAGAATTGGGAGGTTTGAAAATTACGGCGGGCAATTTGCGATGGAATAAATAATAATGACCTACTTTGCTTCACGAAGTCTTCAAACAGTACCGGAGAAGAGATTCTCAATAAAAAATTGATAGAATTAATTTTTTCTTCTCGTCATTTGGAATTTTTACTTTTCGAGGGAAACATTGCGACTCAAATATTCGTTTCAATCACTTGTCAATAAAATCGAAAAAGGGTTTTTTAATTTTTGTGCGGTTGATTTATGTCTTTAGATACTTCCACAACTGTAGAATCGACGGGGAAAAAATATCTAGGCGTCGTACGGGATGTCGAGTCTCGTGCCTCATAATTCCTTCACGTGAGATGAGCATTTGGAGCGCAGATCACGTGCTAATAATCGTTTCTCGACCATTGCAACAGTTGCAGCAATTAACCATTGGTCATTATCTCGTGGAGAGTCAACGTGCCAGAAAGTCAATGTTCAGTTTGCTTGGAGAAAAATTGAAAGAATAATCCCGCTCTCGAAAATACTAGTTAGTAGATCTTCTGGAGACTCTACGAATTACCAAAGTCCTTCTATTTTTTTTCGCGATCCTCCAATTATTAAATGGCACTAATGAAAGGGTCTATCGAGCTCGCCCTCCCAGAAGAACTTCGAAAGTCGGTATTTGAGACACGAACGAACCGCCGAAAGCCTCCCGGGGAGCACTCGATCCTCAAAGAGTAAACTTTGGTACTCGACTTGTACTCCACCGTATTCCACCTGTATCAGATTATAGTTGGATCGTGCTGGGACGTTTAAATGGAATTCACTTGTATTTCCCCAGTTTTCATAAGGCAAAGAACATTCAGACAACGTCTCGCTGCTGATCCAACGGGTGAACAAGACGTTGGCAATTTTATCCCCAATAACGAGAATAAAACCGTAGGAGAAAAAAATATGAACAAAAAATAATTGTCAACAGATGCAATTGTTCGGTGTTTATTTATACTGACCTTTGGCCCCTCTGTCGTTGTCTCTCATGCATCCACAATGCATCGCCAAGATTATGTGCACCACTCTGAACACCACCCATAATTGATCAGTGTCGGGGGGTGAGAATGGAAAGCCCCGGAGCCTCGTTAAATTATCAATCGTCAATGTACAATCGATCTCATCAGACCGTGCAAACTGATCAAGATGAAAATTCAATTTACATCGAGTGTCAGTGGACGATAGGAGTAAATCCTATTACTGTCCCCTTATTCACGTCACGATTATAAAATTCACTGTTTCTTCACCAGATGGCGAAATGCCATTTTTTGGTCCGCATGTGAGGAGTCATCGGGTGGTTTTAAATCGCCAATGGAGCCCTTGGACTTCAGCGAAATTGACTTTTCCTACGTTGATTTTTTCGAGAAAGGGTCTTTGCTTCACGGCTTGACCCACGCACAATGAAAAACAAAAAGAAATTATGAACAATCAATTTTTTTTAAATTACTAACAGGATTTAAAAAAAAATTGTCGAGAAATGTTCAGTCACTGAAGTTTAATCGACAAAAATTATTTGAAACACAATTTCAATTACACATCCACGACGTTCAGATCAATATTTTTAGTCTGGGGGAAATGGGACTCTCCGGGTAGCTGGGAT
>JAPYZN010004173.1:0-13073 GCA_030522865.1 Psyttalia lounsburyi | reverse complement strand
ATATTTTGCCGTAGTGATTTTAGAGTTTTCGAGTTTGGGAAGTATGTAATACCAATTCCCGTACGAGAAAGCTCTAGAAGCAGTACGGCAAAGTACTTTGTGAACCGTCTGAAAAACAGCCTTTTTTGTCGCGCTGTGCAACAAAATAATCGCTCAAAGAACCCCCATAAAAGATATAGTACAATTGCCTTTAAAAAAATGTGCCATTGATATTACAGGCAATAGAATCAAGAACCCAACTGGAACATCACATTCTAATACAAAAAACTTATCTTCCAATTGCAATACATCCTCCATTGATGCATTAAATAGACTAGATTCAAGAATATTTTTATCTATGTATAAATGAAAAATGAATTTAAAACAACTGGCATTTGGAAAATTACAAAATTAAAATGCGAGGGGTTAATATCGAAAAGAAAATTGTCAATGTTCACGTCCGTTTTATCTCGTCATCTGCAGAATTTTCAGGATTAGATTCGGTGTCTCAAAATTTTGAACGAAATATTTAAAATTATAACAAAAACTTTTCCTCGTTGTTTCCACTTCCATCGAAATATCAGGACTTTTACGAGTTGAATAATCGTAGAAATGCTTTTCAAGAATAGATACAATGGTGTGTAGGTAGTTAGCGTCTTGAACTATTTTCGTTTTACCACATGTGCTTGAAATTGTCAGTGAGTATCAACGGTGGGATACTACACCTGTCTGCAGCAGCGGTTTATACCGTTCGTATATAGACAATGATAAAAGTCTAAAAATAAGATTTGAAAATAAAATTAAATCACATGTGTCGTCGGGTTTGTAGCGATGAGGTGAGTAATTGCTATCTCGCTGTTTGAAGCTTCGCAAACTTTTTTTTTTCTCCAATGAATGGAAAATTCCATCGCACAAGCGTATCAACTGCCATTTACTAAACAATCCATGATTGACGCAGTTGCACTCGTAATGGTAATTACGAGACAGAAGTTTGTTAAAAATGATGAGGAAAGAGTTTTTCGAAATTCATGCACACTTGTATTCCAATTTTTTTTTTACTATTATTTTCTTTTGCCACGCGGTTACAATGGGGCTGAAGAGTTAACGGCTGTTCCGCGTGCGGATACAGTAAATGGAGTTGACGTTTAATAAGACTAGGCGAGCTCAATAGCGAGAAGTTTTTTTTTTGCTTGACTCCATTTTCCGAGGAATATGGAAGAGGAGACAATTCTTCGCTCATTTAAGTTTATTTTGCTTAAGTTTATGCGTTTTGTATTGATGAGTTACTAATCTTTTTGATAATATTTGTTTTCAATTTTTGTTATATTTTATTTTGCTCCTGTGTTTATTGCACTTGGAGTATGTTGGAAACGGAGGCGATAAGACATCGATTTTTTTAATCAATTCAATAACGGTTGAGGCTTTATTAAACAAAAATGAATGTGTTGGAGCATTTTGGGTTGCGAAAGAAAATAAAAATTTGGTGATTTGATGTTGAGTGTGAGAGAGCGGTCACCAACTTTGTAAATAACGTTTGAAAGATTATTAATAGATTCCAAAATGTGATTTTAATGTTAAGAGGTAACAGAAAATGTATATTTTTTAGAATCGCATTAATCTCGAGGAGGCAAATGACGATCAATGTACTCGGACGTCGCCAAAATTAAAAACCTTTTCGCACCAAATTTTGTCCTATAAAAATTTGAAGTTTTGATCGGGGACTCTTTTGTCTTCACGATTTTTGTCGTATAAATAACTAGGGGAATTCCAAAAAATCGATAATTAGCGAATCTATGATTTGGTACAGTTGCGATTGTTGTCAGATCGAGACGTGTATTTTGAAATTTTCCAGGCCTACCTAATGCCGTTCATTAATTTTTTGTTGCGTTCACATATTGAAGTTTTACTCCAGTTCCCATTCTTGTCATTCGACAATAATTCGTCGTTATCAGAACTACTCTCACTTTACAATTCCAGCCTGGCTTTTTTTGTTTATGAATGAATAACACGAAATAGTGAGAGTAATAGAAAAAAACGGTTAAAGTAGCTCAATAGTTGCGCACAATTTAAAGTTTCGTAAAAACTACAAACAAATCGGCGAGAAAGTTTAATAGGATTTATAATCCTAATTATTCGGTCAATTTAACAAACATGTTAGATTTGAAAAATCAATTTTTAATAATCACCATGTAAACCAGGATCTTACGAGGAAAATCACACTTTTAAATCTTAAAATCCAAAAATGGGTTTATCGATTGTTCTTAGAACGATAAATTTTTAGAAGATTATCAGTAAATACACCGTTTGTCAAAGTAAATTCAATTATTTATTTCTGGCAATTAATATTGTACCAAAAAATATGCAAAATGTAATTTGGGTGACGCAAAGGTTTTCAAAATTTGTCTCCTACGATTTAGTAAAAAAATTTCCGGACTGAAAATATCGAAATTTCCGAGTGTAGCCCTAATTTCCGTTGATCCGTCCGTTCTCCCTCCAGCATTTTCCCAGCCATCATGATCTTGTTATTCCCTAAAAAAAAGTCCACTTCTCACTTCAGCAATCACGCGTCTCCCCAACTCCATCTCCCCGCAACTCCAAGTGCGATAAGAGCCTCCGCACCACGTCAAAAAAACCTGGAAAAAGTATTACAAGGTATCATATCCCTGAGGTGAAGCGAGCGAGTACATATCGTTTTCGCATTATCAGTTGGTGTCACCACCGCTGGTGTCCGTGGGCGTGTTGCATGAGTGTATTTCAAGCAATCTCACGTGACCCACTGGTGCTCTCCTCGCGGTGGTTCCCAACCGGTGAAGTTAACCCCATTGAAGTCTTGCCTCTCGCAAAGTGGCTGGTGCCCGAAGGCCGTGGAGCGGCCCGTATTCCGAACAAGTCAAGAAAAACCCAACCGAAACCGATCTCCACCGACATTGTCGCCACCTGACGGCTATTCCCATCGTTATCATCGTGTTTTATTGTCCCCCTCCCTCTTCTCTCCGTCTCCATCCACTTGCGTCGATTCACGCATCTCAACTCCAACACTCGACTCGTGTTGTCGTGTTAAAGTCTTGTTGACCCACACAACCAGTACGTGAAGACAATTTTACAAGTAACAAATCGGATAAAACGGTACAAATGGCTTTTACAAGTGTCACCGATTGTTCATTTATTTTCATCAGTTGATTACCTCCGTTTTTATTTCATTCGCGATTGATAATTCAGTGTGACGAGTGTTTCAATGTTATTCCAAGCAAGATTGAACTGGGATCACGTGTGTAGATCCCTACCCATCGTTGTTCACCGACAATTGTTAAATTGCGTAACAACGGAAAATGTTTAAACGGAAGCGGAAGAATGGCCATACGAGTGCGCCGACTGAAATCATACCAAAGACAATTGAATTATTCCATTAATTTTTTTCTTCACATTCATTGATTTCTCCACTAGTTGGTAGTGTAGACAGAATGAAATACTCCAAGTGTTTATGCTCCAAGTGTTGTGCTCCATTTTTACTCCCCCCCAAAGAATAAAGGAAAATAGAGGAGTTGGTGGAGGCCCGTGACCGGTCACTCTTCCGTGAAGCCTCCGCTCTTCCTTCCCCCACTAACAAAATATCCTTGGAGTTGCTGTGGGGGGCAGGCCATTTCGACCACTGGAAATTGGTCGAAAAAAAAAATGTCAAGGGACTTGAGCTTTGGCAGTCCAGATCCCACGCACTATTCTAGTCGTCCAACCATTGACTCTCCTGTGGTCGTCATCGATAGTTGAACAAAAAATACATTTTTTACCTCCTCAACTTTCATTTTTTAATCCAACACGGGAGGAAGAAGAAGCGTGGGCGCTCGAGCGAGTTTTGTCCCGACGTATTGGGGATTGTAACACACGCTTCTCGTCCGGGGAGGTTAGAGACTTTCTAAGCGGTGGCATGACGTGCCAGTGAGTTGTGCGTATCTTGAATAACGGTATTACCGGTAACTTCTTCATTATTTCAATATTAATTTTTGGGAGAGTTGAGGGAGTGATTGTCACACGAGTGTGAAACATTCACGAAATGTCTGGATAAATGAGCTCTCGCTGTGCAGTGAACAAGTGATATTGACAGGTTATATTTCCACTAATAGTGCCATTATATTGATATTGATAAATTATCATGCATTGCCTCACGGTCCCTCAAACTCAATAAATCACTTTCGTCTTGAATCATTGAATTTTAATCGTGAGTCATAATCCAACTAGTTTTTCTCACATGCAACACCCCCCCCCCCCCCCCCCCCCCCCCCCCCCCCCCCCCCCCCCCCCCCCCCCCCCCCCACCCTCCCCCTCTCTCGTTACCCCCGCTCAGCTGCACTGCATCCCTCTCACTCTGCGCCTCCTCGGTTCGTTCAACAAACTGAGACTGAGTGTCTCGAATTTCTACCTCTACTCGCAATAGATCACTACAGCGTGACCGGATGTCGAGGGAGGTGTGGTTTGCTTGTTGGAAAAAAAAAATAAAATTAAACATTTATTTAAAAATCTGATGGGCGGGGAAACATGTGGAGCATTTGAGTCGCCAGAAACAATAGGAATATCAGTGAAATAGATCATATCGGGATTCGAAATTTTTACTCGGGTTGAGGAGATATTAGACATCGCTATCGCTTATCAGTATCAGTTGATAACGCGAGGTCGCTTCAGAAAAAGAGTCTAACAGTTGGTGTGCAGCGGAACGTTTCTCTATTACATTAACGAATAATTACCGTTTCATTTATATTTTTTTGTTTCATTGAAAAAATCGTAAAGTCATCTTTTAAAAAGGAACGTTGATTAAATTACCAAGTAATATGTGTCAAATTTTGGATTAACTCAGCAAGTTTCTACCATTTCACAGCTGTATTCATCGCATTGTATTTAAAAATCTTCAATTCATTCGCTTGCTTAACTGGGGGCATTATGGGTTTATCACTGTATGAAAACAAAATTTATTCAAATATTACTCTGGATCACAGAACGACAGTTGCACCTAGCAAAAAAATAAAACACAGCTTTTTTCTACATCTAAATTCATTGAGCAATGAAAAATAAAAAAAAAAACTGGCTTTATCGTGGCTTCTCGCAGCTTGTCATCGTCCCTGAAAACGCCAGATTGATGGATCGTGAGCATTGTCTATGAAATTCACATCACAAGTGTAACAAAAATAAGGACTACATCATTATATATTTAATTTCCTCCAGTATCACGTGTGAACTGTCAACATTGTATTGGATTGAATACTTGAAAAAAAAAGAAAAAAAGCCCTGGCAAAGCCTGTGAGAAGCAACAGTTTTAATATCACGTCATGGCCGATCGTGAAAGTCACGTGGTGAAGTCACGTGGTATTGGTAATGTACAAGCTGGACGTAACTCGTTTGGTCCAATAAGGAGAACCCTAGTGACAGTTGCACCAAGGGCAAGTCAGGTGCATGAGAATAGCGGGGCTGGTTCACCGGCATTGGAGAGTTTGAAGCAGTGGGAATTGGTGGAGGGTGATCGTGGCTTGCGTGTTGTTGAGAAAAAAACAAATGCCCCAAGTGTACCAGTAAAAAGTACCAAGAGTTATGCAGCACCAGTGCCCCCAGTGAGAGCTATAATAAATGAAGAGTTGGCCCGTAAATTTAAGGCATTTGAAAAATCAAGTATTGTACAGGTGTTACCATCGGTAAAAATGAATGATCAAGTGGAGGATAAAGTGCCAATAAGCTTGAATGCAATATTAAAGGAGACTGGTGAAATCAGGGGTGAGGACAAGAGTACAGATGTACTTGACAAACTCGAGAGACAGGTGAAGGCTATTGAGATGAACACAATTGCCAATAAATCCCCTGGGATACTGCAGGACAGCTGTGATTTACAACCGGAAATACAGCTTCGTTATAGAGAACACGAGGACCTGTTGAACAATGTCACCGACGACGAGGCTGAGGGGTAAATTTTCATTTCATTTATCTTTTTTATTTTTTTTCCATTAATCAACTGTATTAAAAAAAAAGAAACCAAACAATTAAAAAAAAAACATCTAATGTAATTGGTGAAAACCACATGAAAGGGGAATGCCATTGCAACGAGGAGAGCCAACGAGAAATTCCACTGGAACTGCTGGTATTGTCACCAGGAGACAGCCAGTTAAATTAGCTAGAACAGCATCTGATACGAGACGATGCCAAGATACGGAAATGCCACTGCGTGTATCCAGGGCTCAACAGTCACGTGGTATCAGGCCAGTTGTGACGAAGAGAGAGGATCGTCAACAGCAGATCCGCGACACTGTCAGACCCATCACTGACATCATGACGAAGGTTACACAAGCTGGTCATCAGAAGGTATCCTAAAAAGTCCAATCATCAATGCATTTTCATTAAAAAAAAAACAAACAAAGCAAAAACACATTAATTATGGCTTAAAGAGTAAAAATAGTTTGCTGAAGAATTAATTCTACGTCATATTCTATCTTTTGTCGTCACCATAATGACGCTGACTATAAATCGTTGGACTTAGGTACTACATGACTCTATAAACGAGGTATAGAGGCTGGTCAGGCGAACAACCGAATCAGCTGACCTCCCTCAAACTTTCCAACTGAGGTGAAATACACAGAGTTACACACAGACACACAAGTCGCCCTTATATCAACAACTACCTCGATATATTAATACCTAGAAACAGACAGACGACTGTTGTACACATCTTAATAGATTGGGAAGGGGTGGGAGGGTTAGAGAGTGGCCTCATGCAACCCTTCGCATACACGTACAATCGAGGAGGGTATGTGAATTCGCACGGCGCATGCGTTTCGGTGGTAATGGTAAAAGGGAACACCAGGGGTGTATGTTGAAATCCAAGGGTGGCTGGCTCCGCGCATCAGTTTGCCATGCTGACGGGAGTGGCGTTACGTATTGATTCTATTCCCTTTCATCCCCCGTGTATTTTCTTCTCCGTGAGACAGTAGTGCTTCAGCCGTTTCACCGTTTTTCCCCTTTTATTTAACAATTGAATGATTACTATTGCCGGAAAATTCTACTCCAAGAATTAATTCTCAGACATTTGGGAGAACCCGGAGAATTCATGGAGAAGGTTAAATTGTGCTGGACAAATGGTGAAGATCTTTGAGTGGAGTCACTGGAATGATTATCGAAGTGTCAATGACAATGTTTGTGAATGAGCGACAATGATGCGTGAAGAACAGGAGCGTGCATTGTCATCTGTATCGAGTGAGAAGAGACGTAGTCAGAAGGTGATCCCTACGTGGAGGCGTGTTGTTGTCAAGCGACGTCCTACTGTTAATGGGGACACACGGAAATTGATTAATTATTTTTTCTCCTTCGTTCATTTTTTTAGACTTCAAACAATGGCCTGATATTTTTCAGAGATCTTAGTGTTTAACTCTAGCCAATTTCTCATTATTATTATTTTTTTTTAATATTTTCTCGAGATTTCTTTTTGTCTTACTGATTTGGTTTTTTTTACGTTGGCATGATCGATTGACTTTTCTTCTTTGTTGGGACATGAAAATTTGAGGGATGACACCTAAACTTCTCTCATTGAATTGTGGTTCTCAGAAAATTCAAGATCATGCCTGAATATTTGGGGAGGAGTAGATAATAATGGAGGATTTTTGATATTATACTTGAGTTTTTGGTGGTTTTGAATTGAAATAATATTGCCTGAAGTAAGGACAAACTGGCGGCTACTAAGGTCGCTGTGGCCCCTCGCAGAATGCTCCCTCGCCCCCGTGGACAACGGGTAATGAAATTATTAAATAAAAAAAAAAAGAATGATTGAACGTGTTTGTTGTGCTACTTTGGATGTTGGGGGTATCCCCGGGGGGTTATAAATTATCGGCTCAGTATTCAATTTATTGCATAACCTCGGCGGTGACGCTGTTCCATTCAAAACAGTTGGTTTACTGTAGTTTATTTTAACAAGTCTCAATTAATCCTATTGACAATAATACTATGGTATGTACATAGTCGCGAAGATGTGATACGCACATTCCAGTTGATAGATGAATATTTTATCGGTTTGTTTCGTGTGAATTGATGGTATTTTAATGATATCAGTTTAATTATGCTGGCAGGATGGCGTATCCAGTATAAAAGTGGAAATACGAGGAGAAAATTTTGTGAATTTAGTGGACTTCTTACGCGATAGAAGGAGATGAGTCCAAAATGATTTTGTAGATTATTCTTGTCAAGTTCCTTGTATCATACTTCTCGTAGAAAATGTGTATTAACTTCAAAAATCATCGCTCGATTTTTTTTCTCTAAATCTGAGGCATCTAGGGATTGTTGCAACATGATCAGCCTGAACTTTTAGACCAGTCGAACGCAGTTCCACAATTCATTCGATAATTATCGTTGAAGAGATGTTTAGAGAAATATATTTCCAATGTGAAATTTTTGGACTTTCTCTTTTTATTGAGTTTAACGGTATTGTTTTATTTTTGTTCATTGCTAATGTTAGTCATTATGTCAATGCAGGTCGGAGATGGCGTGGGAGTGTCGAGCAGCGGCGGTCGGCTATCATCGAGAAGCCGAACCTCCGACGAGCCCCACATCGGCAAGTACAAGTTACTAAAAACTATTGGCAAAGGTAACTTCGCTAAGGTTAAACTTGCCAAGCATGTACCAACCGGCAAGGAAGTGGCTATCAAGATCATTGACAAGACCCAGCTGAATCCAGGCAGTCTTCAGAAGGTTAGTATAACGTCTAGTTAGCTGGGGGAATTGAGGAGAGTTGGAAACATAATCTGATTAACTAAAAATCATTGAAACTTTGACAAGACTAATTGGCTCCAATTGAAGGTATTGGAGAGTACTTGCCACTATTTGATCAAAGGAATTATTAATTCAAGGAAATGGGCTGCAAATTGGAGAAATTAAACTCTTAGTTATTTTGACGATTGTAGGTCTTTGAAACGAGGGGGATTGAGCAACCTTAGTTTTTAATAAATTGTTTTGAGTCTTGTAATAATTTTTCGTGTAGAGCTTGCTATTACTGCATAGAAATATTTTTTTTCAATTACTTTAAAAACAATTAAATACACAGTCGGAAGAGAGTGATGTCAAGTCTATCATGTATAGTAAAATATTCAATGAGTAATGAAACAATGGAAAACCATACAATTTCCATAAATTCCCAAATAAAAGTTATAATACCAAATTACAAAAAAAGTTATCACACATAGATTTAAAAATAAAGTAGAACTGAATACAATGTTGTTCAGAACAGAGAAACCATAATAGAATAAATTCCGAATTTTCCCTGTCAATAACAATCGGAAAACTGTAACAATCAATTTTTTTTACGGTAATAATTTAATACTTTTAATAAATGGAGAACTTTTTTTCAAGTTATACGTGAATTAGTCTTTTTGGTTAGTTCCTTAGCGTTTGACGAGAGAAATATATGCGTTAATATTGTTAACTGACTTTGAAAAAATATACCATATTTTGTCATTAGAAAATGAAAGGTTATTTTCTAAAATGTTATCCTCTAAAAATTTGTTTTCGTTATATTTACAGCTCTTCCGTGAAGTAAGGATAATGAAGATGTTGGATCATCCCAATATAGTTAAACTGTTCCAAGTAATCGAGACTGAAAAGACATTGTACCTGGTGATGGAGTATGCTAGTGGTGGTGAAGTATTCGATTACTTGGTGTTGCATGGTAGAATGAAGGAAAAAGAGGCTAGAGCAAAATTCAGGCAAATTGTATCAGCCGTACAGTACTGCCATCAGAAGAAAATCATTCACAGGGATTTAAAAGCTGAAAATTTATTATTAGACAGTGAAATGAATATTAAAATTGCTGATTTTGGATTCAGCAATGAATTCACACCTGGCAACAAATTAGATACATTCTGTGGCTCCCCACCTTATGCGGCACCCGAATTATTTCAAGGTAAATATATCATTTATTATGATTATTTCGTTGCATTGTTTAGTTACTGAATTTAGTGTGAGCAATTTAGCGTTTTAACGCCAATTGTAAGGTCAACGTCAATTAAGAAAATACCAGTGGATGGGAAAAATTTTGTTGATCATCATATAAAAATGCTCAATTAGATATCGGCGTAGACAATATATCAATAAAAAAAATACGAACAAGATGTCGAAGTGAAAACAAACAATCCGAGTAGCTTCCATTCACCTCAATTAATTGCCAAGAAAAAAATACTGGTAGATAGAGCCAGTAATTCTCTACAAAACGGAGTTAGGAACCAATATTCTAAGTGCTGTAGTTTTTCCGTTATAAATTATTTAAGATTTTTAACCTCTATGGCAAAGCGATCAGCTGTTTCCACCTGGCTCCGCCCCCTCTGTGCGCGCATTTTGTATGACGTTTGCGCAGTGGATTTAAAGTCCAGGAATAGGAATTATTCTCAGAATCTGGAAATTTATAGCTAATTACATTTTCCTCTATAGAACATTTAATGTAAATACTTTAATTAAGTATCATTTCTTTTTTTTTTCTACAAATAATTATCCACACGTGGATTTGAACCTGCTGCGCACACCACGTTGTCTTGGGCGGGGCGCGCAGAAGGTGTCTGGGCGTACCCAAAAGTTAGGTTAACAAAACTTTGAATGTGTATTACGAATCTACCATTGATTCTAGAGCAACACTTTCTATATCCGATTTGTGTGGAATTTTTCCCTCTAGAAAATTGTATTTTTTTTCTCTCAATCCACTGAGTTCAATGAAAATTACGAATGTTTTTGTTATTGACTGCAACAAAAAACGTTTGTTTTCATTTATTTTTTTATTATTTTAATGTTTTTTACATCGATTTGTAATAGGGCAATATACTGCTCGAGGCATTTTTCTATCTAATTTTATTTTTTTAGTAATGAAAAACTAACTCAGACGTTCAGCGATTCTTCTGTCTAATTTGATGACAGTAGTATTAAAGTATAATGGACAACTTCGAAACCGATTTTGAGTTTATGTTCATAAACTGTTTCATAGGAGAAGATGCACCGAGAGAATAGACTAATTATTGAGGCATGACAAAACAGTTCGTTGACGTATGCTTTCAATTTCTCTTTTTTCTGACATTAAAAAAAATTAATTACTATTTTATTAGATATTATATATTTTCCTGAGCAGTTCAGAGTGAATTAAATAGAATAGAATAGGATAGAATTTATTTCCTTCGCTGTTCCCAATGGTTTTTCTATGTTTAACATTCACACATGCCTTATCAGGAACACGCACTCCTTCATCATATACGTATTCTCATAAATACTTAAAAGGACAGAGTAAATTAAATAATTTCTAAATAAATTCCTAAATAAATCCAAAAGTTCTTAGAAAATCTTCGAACGGAGTAAAATTCTTGGCAATCCCCAACTCACGCGGAGAATTTTTTCTCATTAAATTTTCACTTCAAATTTTATTTACTGTTCGTTATTAACTCTTATGTAAGTGAGAGTGACAGTTCTATTTATATTCATTCATTGTTCATCCGATGAAGGCATCGTTTCCCTTTAAATATTTCCTTTGAAGTTTCCCTTCAATATTCATAAAGTCATTGACAACATTTGTTGTTTGTTTTGTTTATCCATTTGTTGTCTGGTAAGAGTTCTATCGGTGAATTAGAAGTTTGTAAAAACAATAGTGGGGAAGAGTTATCCATCAATTACCTAGAGTGGCACGCATAATGAGTTACGTCAGAAGTTCCTATGAAAGTGTCGTGATTTAAAAAATGATTGGATACAAATTGTTAAAAGTTTTGACATAAAATGAACACATGAATTACGGTATCCCTAGAGTTAAGATATTTTAAGCCTCGTGATCCAGAATGATTCATGTAATGAGGTAGTTCAAGGAGAATGAGGCGAACAGAATGTAGGGCAGAATATACTTTGATTGTTTTTGTTTTATAAGTTAATATTACAATTACAAATCAAGTCGAAGCACTCACAGTAGAATGAATTCTCATGAGATAATTCTGTAAATAGATAATATCAGAATTGATTGACAGATGAATAAAACAAAGCAAACTAAAGGTCATAAACAATAAACTATTGACATTTTTATTGGACGCGTAAGGTGGATTTTATTCCCAAAAAAATTGGTGATAGACATTTAAAAAATACAAAATACGATATCAATTTATTTAATTATTTTATTAGTTTATTTCAGGATTTCATAGTTGATAATATTTCTATTTCATCAGCTGAAATATAAATTTATTTCAAATCCTATTTCTTAGATATGACCTATTTGAATAATATTTTATTTGTATTGTTCAATAATTTGAAATTAGTAACAAAAATGATAAAAATTTGAAATTGTATTTTACCCAGCTCTCGTTTTTGGAATTTTTCAATATTAACAATTCCGTAGTGAAGCCCACAACCATAAACAATATATCTAGTCGTGAATAGTAGCTTTTTTTTTTTCATGGATTTTTATTAGATAAACAGTCGATATTTACATATTTTGGCTTTACCTTATTGCCTTATTACCTTATTATTTCTAATTTCGGCCTCTACTATGTTATGTTTATTATATTTTGTTTATATCATGATTATGTAGTAGGAATTCCCCTGCATAATTAATACCATGTATTAAAATGCAGAATAAAAATGAAAATGAAAAATGAAAATGAAATGAAATGATATTTACATATCTTAAAAACTAGAATTTAAAAAACTTTTATGTAAGTTATTTGTATATATTCAGTAAACCATGGTCCTTTAGTGATTCTCGGGTTTGATTAATATTATGTTTTTGGTTTTATGATAAATATATGGTTATTTATACACATTTATTATGCGAACTATGTTTGAGAATCGTGAATGGTGGCCGGCCGTAATGGTTAGACGGGCGAGGTGTTGCTCCGGCAGACATCCAAGTTTTAAGCAGCGTTGAGCTGGGTTAGTACTTGGATGGGTGACCGCTTAGGAACATCTCGCTCGCACAAAAATTACGGACGGTAGGCACGGTGTAGTGGCTTAGTGGATTCATCTAATCAGTGTGACAGATGAATACATTAGGGCACTGCACAATCGGCCGGCTGTGCGACTGGGGTTTTACATGGTTTCCCGTGCAGTCCTAGCTCGAATGGGGC
>JAPYZN010004160.1:0-13265 GCA_030522865.1 Psyttalia lounsburyi | reverse complement strand
AAAACGCGCAAAATTCCACCCCAGTCGTCGAAGTGTGAACGCCCCCCGGCCCCCGTAGCTTTTCCGGCCTGTCACTAGACACGATCGCACTGAGTAGTCATTAATTCCCTAGAAATCGCTGATTTTTTAGTTGAGGAATTCACGCAACAATCGACCGACGAGCGAGTACATTTTGGTTTGCAAAAAAGAATGACTTCTCCCATGGAAGCTTCGTGGAGAGGCTGTTGAGACTCTGGAGGTGCCTGAGAATATTTGACAGTTGAGGGATAATTGTAGAATTAAATACTCAATCCCAGGAGAATCTCGAAAATAAGATTTCCTGATTTATTTTTCAATCATCTCCCGCGTGGAAAAATTCCCTAGACCTCCCCACGCACCGCCTCCTATCGCCGTTCCCCCAATCATCCTGCGTCACACACACCTACAGTATCGCCCCCCCATTCATACAAACAGACGCAGGCCACCATCCCCACACGTAACGCTACGCCATAGTTCATACATAATGGTGATGCCAAGCAGTGCCAAGGAAAATCCCTCCGAAAATTCCGAAAATACCGAGTATTTTCCCACAACAAGAGCCCCCCCAGCAGTGCCCCCGTCAGTGTTCCCTCATCCCCCGAACTAACCCTCCAACACCCCTCAAGCCCCCGGCCCGCAGATAAACCCCATTCCAAGATAATCGATAAACACTGAAAAAACAATTTCTCCCCTCGTGAGCCCCTCACAGACCCCCCCGGCCCCGGAACCCTCTCGACGAGTTCAAGAAAAAACAAGTGAACCTCTCCCATTGTTTGTAAACACACCCCGTCCGTATCGATTACCCCTCCCTCTCTAAAATTCCAAATCGATCCCCGAGTGATAAAACAATAGACATATTAATAAGTGATCAGTGATAAAAAATTGAAGAAGAACTCGTGAGAACTCCTGAATATGGACGACGAGGAAGGCTCATCGAGTTCAGGTCCCATGTCCTCCCTGAACAGTCTCTTCTCCTTCACATCCCCAGCCGTGAAGAAGCTGCTGGGTTGGAAGCAGGGAGACGAAGAGGAGAAATGGGCAGAGAAGGCAGTGGACTCTCTCGTGAAGAAGTTAAAAAAACGAAAAGGAGCAATAGAGGAGTTGGAAAGGGCCCTGAGCTGTCCAGGCACTCCCAGCAAGTGTGTAACAATTCCCAGAAGTCTCGACGGTAGACTTCAAGTGTCCCACCGCAAGGGTCTACCACACGTGATCTACTGCAGAGTCTGGAGATGGCCAGACCTGCAGAGCCACCACGAGCTGAAGCCCCTGGAGTTGTGCCAGTATCCCTTCTCAGCCAAGCAGAAGGAGGTCTGTATAAATCCCTATCACTACAAACGCGTCGAGAGTCCAGTTTTGCCGCCAGTGCTAGTGCCAAGACACTCTGAATTCGCTCCTGGCCACTCTCTCCTGCCCTTCCAACAACTTCCCGAGCCCACAATGCCCCACAATGTCTCCTACTCCTCGAATGGCTTCAACAATCAGGCGGGCTCGTCACCAGCTGTTGGCTCGGTAGGCTCAGGCAATAATAACAGTTTGGGCCCCACTTCCCCCATGTCCTCGGTGACATCAGTGGCCAGCCCGGGAAGCACTACATCACCCAATCCTCAGAGCCCCTACGGCACCAATGGCCTCCCAGAGACACCTCCGCCTGCCTACTCACCACCTGAGGATGGCTCACAGACTGGACAATCACCACCACCAGATCCTAATGCCATGGACACTGGGGGATCCACTGAAGTCGCTCCTGTCTGCTATCAGGAGCCTCCCTACTGGGCCTCCATTGCTTACTACGAGCTCAACTGCCGGGTTGGAGAGGTTTTCCATTGCCAGTCGCATTCCATCATTGTCGATGGGTTCACCAATCCCAGTAACAACTCCGACAGATTCTGTCTCGGACAGCTGTCCAATGTCAACCGAAATTCCACGATCGAGAACACCAGGAGGCACATTGGAAAAGGCGTCCATCTTTATTATGTTGGGGGAGAGGTGTATGCCGAGTGTCTCTCGGATTCTGCTATTTTTGTTCAGTCAAGAAACTGCAATCATCATCATGGATTTCATCCCAGCACTGTTTGCAAAATTCCACCTGGATGCTCGCTCAAGATCTTCAACAATCAGGAGTTTGCTCAGCTACTGTCGCAGAGTGTTAATCATGGATTCGAGGCCGTTTATGAACTCACGAAGATGTGTACTATTCGGTGGGTTCGCACTTTTTATTCAGTTGTTTAGGTTGGGGCAGTGACAAATCAGTCATTACATTTGTTTATCAATTGTCGTTCGTTTACGCTGATTTCAGAATGTCATTCGTCAAGGGCTGGGGAGCTGAGTATCACAGGCAAGATGTCACCTCCACTCCCTGCTGGATAGAAGCTCATCTCCATGGACCCCTCCAGTGGCTTGACAAAGTGCTGACGCAAATGGGATCGCCGCATAATGCCATCAGTTCGGTTTCATAAAGTCTGATGAGCTGAGCTCGTTACATGTTTGTTCAATGGAGAAAAGAAAAACTAGAGAGTCGCCTTGTAGATGCACTCAAAATATACGTAAGGGCGTTCCTCGTCAACTCGTGAGAGGTGAGAAACCAATTATCCATTAATTGTCTGAATACTTCAGGTCTGTTGGGAAAAATCAAGGGAACGTGACTCTTCTGTGTTAACTATTCTTTTAATTTTTTTCAATTCCAAACAATTCGGGTAGACTAAGTTCTATACAAAAGCCGACATTAATTTTTCTTTGTGTAAACAATAGATTGTTGAATGGAATTATTTAATTCTCCAGGACTTCTCCAAAATTGCAGTCATATAAGATATTAATTTTTATTTTAACGACTTTCATGTATTAAAGCTCGCATATTCCAAAAAACTATAATCTTCGTATAATTTTAATCCTACAAATAAAGTTAATCAAATTTTTATAACATGACGACTTTCTGCAATCAGCTGACATTAAAAAAATGCACAACATTTCGCTCTCCCGAGTTGACGTGCCCCCTAAAACTAGTGTAATAAGTGTCGAGACTGAAATGTCACCCAAACGTGAATGGGTAAATTCGCTAAAGAATTACCCCCCCTTAAAAATAATTGTCTAAGCCTGATAAAGTGCTACGCAATATTAAAATAACGAGAGAATGAAGTACGATAAAATAAAAAGTATCTCCAGAGTGTGAATGTCCCGAGATGAACACTAACAATTTCATTAAAAAAAGAAGCCGAATGTAGTCAATACCATTAAGTGAACATGCCTAATCATTCTGACGACTACAACGGAAAAAGTAAAAGCAAAATATTGTTCAACAGTCCACGAATAACTAGAGTGTATTCCACGTTACAAACAATTGATGTGCAATGAATAATCGTCCAAAATCTATGAATTTTTTCGACGAGAAGAAACAAAAAATTAATGTTACGACTAGTGTTTTAATGTGAAGAAAGTGTCTTAATGAAAGTATTAGGAATGTAATTGGCAAATGATACTTATGTTGCTCCGTGAATCTCACATTATATTTCTCCGTTAACGAGCGATTGAATTAATTCCGTCACTCGTTATTCCGACGTCTATTGGATTATCAAACAAATGTTGACTGGATTTTTTTTAGCTTGACCGTCCACAAATTGAGACAGTTGTACACGAAAAACTCGATACAATTATTGATAACTGCTTAATAACCATTTTGACAATATGTACATGCGCCTTTGACATACGTCACATTGATACCATTTTAATCTACAATTGATATTTGGGTTCTTTGATAGAAATTATTGTGTAAGAATAAATACATTATATTTACAGATATTGACAAATCCATAAATGATTGAATTGAGAATGTCGTGGTAATTTCAAAGCAATTCACCAGCCATTCCCGACAGGCTGGCAATTAAATTAATCAACAATTAATTCATTAATTGAACATTAGAATTAAAAAGAAATTAAGGATCTTGTAAATGTCTTCATTATTATTATTACTCGTTAAATGTTTAATGTGAATTTGCTCATGACATTCTCAACATTCATTGAATATTTTCGAAATATTATTAATGAGAGATTAATTGTAATGATAAATAAGTAAAGCCCTGATCTCATGGTGATCTTAAAATTAATAGTCTTAAATTGCGCTGAAGGTTCGGAAGTATATTGAGAGTTACGATAATGCCATTTATTATTACCGGCCAAGCGTCGTAAAGAGTGGTCTGAATAATTTCGGGGGCGGGGGGAAAAAACAAGTACTGGGGAAATTGAGGAAAAATTGCACTCGAGAAAATGCCATTCGACAAGAGACCGAGCGAAAGTAATAACAAAATTGTAATCAGAAATTCCAAAGAATTGATAAATGTTTAATTGGATCCGAATTATTCTGACGAAGTTATTCAGACGCGCGTCGGCAATGGAATTTACTGATGATAGTAATTACCTGTGAATAATGCCTTGCTTTATGTATATTACAATTACATGCCAAAATGGGCAGTTTGTTTACGAGCATGAGTGTCTAGTGCTTGAGTGTAATGTGTGGACTACATGTTGGAGGGATTGAGGAGTGAGTTATCTGGGCTGGGCTGATTGTTGATGATAATAATTGCAACTGCAGGAATTGTTTGCCTTTATGTATGATTATTATTCGGGTCTACAAGTGGGTTCAATGAAACATTTCCTATTTACTCGTAATAAAAAAAATGAATTAAGTACCTGACGATTAATTACTCATTCCAAACACCAAAATCTTCTGACTGCAACAATTAAATTATTTCATTAGTAGTTAGAAAATATTTTCTGATAAATCTACTGAAGTTGCTGTGAATCTTCTGAGGTTATTAATTATTCTCACGTTCTAAAAGAATTAATTCCATTTTTTGCAAACGTTTTTAAGCATATCTCACCTCATTATTTGTCCTCTTCTTTTTTGCCTCCCCAGCAGTGAAAATTTTTTCTTTTTACTCTTCCACAATTTCTCGAGTGATATAAACACTTGGCGGCCGATTTATCGGAGGAAACTGGATTCAATTAGACTATTAAATCTAAATTTCAAGATGTGCATAACTTCTTTATTTATTGATTTACTTTTTTTTTTCTTTGAAATTTTCCAAAATCAATACATCGGACTTTTTAGCGTTGTAGATCCGTCAGTACAAGGATGAATAACAAAGCCATAATTTAGTCTTCACAATTACAGTCTCTCATTCAGCAAAATTATTCAATCGAATTGAGTCATATGAAATGAGAGAACTAATAAATAATTGAAATGTGACAAAATAAATTACATTTACGTTGTAATTCTCTAGAAGCGAGTGGGCAGGATGTACTGAATATTCTCGATCTTAAATTTCAGTTGTTGTCTTTTTTCAAATTAAAATAATTGAATTTAGAAGTGGATAGAGGACAACCGTTCGCTAGGATTCACTCCAGTGACTCCACGATCCTCACTACGGCTGAGTAAAAGGTAAAATGAACAGGAAATCATGAATCCCTCCAGAGGCCAGAAATCAATTGTCCACAATATATTTTATTTTCTTCTAATAGAAGTTATTAATGTCATTCTATTCATATATAAAACGAAGAAAACGAAAGAAAAACGAATTTGTACTTTATCGCACAGATTAAATAATAATCTGGCGTATGGTTCCCTCGATAGATACAGCAACATCCTATGCACACAAATTTCTACCCAAAAAAGTCGTTAGAATGTAACATTCTCAATTTCTAAAAACCGTGGAAGACGCCACGTACTTATTTTAATCCAAATTTTGTCAATTTTATTTCGTTCTCGCTAATTTCAACTATCTAATTCTTCCTTTCCGCTATTATTAAGTATAAACAATGCCCCAGGGACGCCTGACAAGATCATTGCAGTGATAGGGGATTGACAATCGCCGGAAAAATGAATGAAAAATTCTCGGGCTTTCCCCAATTGGACAATTCCATTATCTCCAATTCATCAATAATTTTGTTTTAATTTTTCTTCGTCAAAGAAGAACAAAATTTTTAACGAATATATCGACTGTATGAAATGTTTCTATCGGCGAAGTGAGAAATAATTAATGAATTATCAATGGAATTCCGGCAAAAGCCTCAGGATTTTTTTATTGAATTATCTCATACATGCAATCCCCTGGAAAAAAAAAAAAGAGAGAATGGACAACAGTCACGTTCCCCTGTTACCGTATTATTCATCATAACGACTCTAATATTCATTTGTTAGCTCGAGTACAATCAATGTCGAGCTAAATCACGTTCTCGACATTCAATGGGAGCGATTGATTAAACTGAGATTCTCATGGAATTTGTTAATCGCTCGTGGTCTCGGTCGTTCACTTGATAAATCCATCAATATGTTATCTATCATTTCACGTGGAAATTGAATGTCTCAAGATCGTTTAATATCACAGTCGTTGTTCAATTATTTTAGTTATGTATTTTACGAATATCACTTTGCCTCGTTTTCTTTAGTTACGAAGTATCATCGGGTATTGATAAATACATTTATGAAATATTACTGAATGCGTGTCGATGCCAGCTCATGTCGAATAGCATCTGTTGTTTTATTCGTGTTGGATATCGGAGGGATTCCGTCCCCTTCAGTTCAATTGTCATTCTCTTTTTTAACTGTAAATGTCAGTTTTTATATCTTCAATAGCAACACTCGCGACTCCCATCTTGATATAATTGTTCGTAGTCTTTGGGAAGTAAAATTGGAAATGAATGATTTTTTTTTATGTTCAGAAAGAGATGTCATCAGTTGGAGAACGCGTCGATGCTCATGAGATCAATAGTCAAGTGGTAAAATCAAACTTCAGATCCCGTTAAATATGCGATTATCTCGGTAACCAATGGCTCTACGAGAAAATGTCAGAAGACATCTTATATCGGAAATGTCCGGATCCACAGAAAAGGACTCTTGATGTTTTCTCGTAGAGCCACTCGCTCTCGAGATAAATGCACATTTACAGAAGTACTGAATTGTTACGTTTTACCACTTCTGTACTGATACGTCAATTGACGTGTGAAACTCCCTGTCAACAATCGTCACTAATTATGTCAGTCATTATCTGCTCTTCGTTACAATTCCAGTATTCACCAGTATTTCGCAACACTATTCATCAATCAACGTTAATACTGAATGATTTGAATTATTTGATAGTGAGAAATCCTAAATTTGTTTGGATTAAATTTATTCAACGACAGTGGCTCGTCCATTTATTTAAACAAATGGACATCTAGCGCTTGGACTTCAGTATGTCACATCCAATCTTGTCTCATTCATTGTCCAATTATTAAATTTTTTAATAATTCAGGAGTGAAGTCGTGAGACGTAAGAGAACTAGTCGATCTCTCGAGCCTCCCTAAATGTGCAATTATCTCGGTAACGAGTGATCCCAGGAGAAGATCCCAAGAGACATTCTCCCGTCGATCGCTCGTTCACGAGAGAAGCAAACAATCACTTCTGAATTCTTCAACAGCTGTCTCTCAAATTGCCTTCAGGAAAATCCCGAAAATAACAAAAACCAAAAAATAAAACATCTCGTGCTCTACAAATTTGGGAAATCAGCGTGTAAAGGTGAAAAAAATACCCGTTTCATGTGGAGGCATGATTGCCATACGTGTATTTTCCAAATTCGTCGTAAATTTCTTAATTTTTTTTTTGTCCTCATTAAATGCAAAAATCCTGTGCTTTACAATCGAAAAGATAAACCACAAAGGCTCAGTGACAATCATACCACAAAACTGAATCATTATCACCGGTAAATGAAAACATTAGCACACCTGCAGAATCATAAATTAAATTGTGATAATGATAATTAATTAATAAGAATAATAGAGCCACAACGAGTCTTGAAGTCTCAAGGTATGTCCCTAGAAAATTGAACTAAATTTTCATCTACTACATCGATCGTTATGATTTTTGTTTTGTCCACAGTGACGATCAGTGTTATCATTTTTTTTTATCTATAATAATGAAAAGATGAATGATTAATCTAAGTTGTAGTTTGTATTGTGTTGCACTTCACTACTCATGAAATTGATTGTTCAAACAACAAAAGTAATAGCAATTTAATTGGTCATTGAATATTCATATTTCATGAGATTATCCGAATCTACCGGTGGCGACGAGCCACAATTTTCCTCTCTTTCTCTCCCTCTCCCTCTCCCTCAATTATTTAATTTTCTTTATCCATTGTTTTGTACAGTATAACACTCGATGATCTGTCTTGTCACCCGTTACGTCAAGTATTATTTGTTACGTTATTACTTCGTTATATCGATTTTAAAATTTTTTTTCCTCATTTATTTTCCTGCTTTCTTACCATTCGTACTATATTTTTTTTATATAATTAAATTTGCATGTAGAGTAATGTAATAAAGGTATTGAAATAGGAGATAGCCACGAAAAATGGTTGTTTTTTTGTCAGAGTGAATTTACTTTCCCCACCAGTCGGGACCACCGCCACCTCCATTGTTGGTGGAGTTGTAGGAGGAATTGTAATTACCACCGTAGCCTCCCCCATATCCACCTGGAATTTAATGGAAGGAAATTAACTTAAGGACTTGCCGAGTTCGAATGTAATAAATCGATAGCAAAAAAGGAGAGACTCAATCTGCCGTTTAATTTTTTATTCTCTCAATTCTTAATTAAATTTATATTTTTTTAACCTAGATACCGGACGAATGTGAGTAAATAATTGATTAAATAATTACCTCCATAGCCGCCTGGACGTCCAGAGGGACCGTTGCTCCTGGCCATTCCCGTGTTGGGTGTCTGTCGATAATCCCTGGCGCCAAAGCCGCTGCTAAACCTGCCCCCACCGCTCTTAGTCCCACCCCCAGTCCTCCTGATGCCCCCGGTGTTCCTCGCCTCGGAGAACATGTTGTCCAGCCAAGGTGGCAGCTCCTGATTGGCCTCGACCAGCAGAGAAACCAAATCCCTCACGAGATTATGATTTTTACTGTTGAAGAACGAGGTTGCCAATCCCAAATTTCCCATTCTACCAGTACGACCAATTCTGTGAACATACTCCTCAACATCCCCAGGCAGATCAAAATTGATGACATGCTTGACGTGAGGAATATCGAGACCCCTAGCAGCAACAGCTGTGGCAACGAGAATGGGGGCTTTACCAGCCCTGAAACGTTTCAGTGCGTCCTCCCTCTCCCGCTGGGTTCTGTCTCCATGAATGCTGGTGACAGGATAGCCCATGGTATGCAGGAACTCCTCAAGCATGTCAGCTCCCTTCTTAGTCTCCACAAAAACAAGTGTCAACGCCTCACTGGGATCGGCGTAATTGTTTGATGTCAAAAGATCCAATAGATAAGATCGTTTCTCGTGCTCCTCGACCCAGACAATCTTCTGGGTTATATTTTCCGAGGTAGAGCCCACCCTGCCAACAGCCAGGAAAATATAATTACTGAGGAAATCCCTGGCCAACATCTGAATCTCCTTGGGAAAAGTCGCGGAGAACATGAGAGTCTGCCTCTCCCCAGTGGGTGGCATCGTGTCCTCCTCAACAATTCTTCTGATCTGGGGCTCAAAACCCATATCCAACATGCGATCAGCCTCGTCAAGCACCAGGAATCGGCAATTGTGAAGGCCAATTTTTCCCCTTCCAAGCATGTCAACCAGTCGTCCAGGAGTGGCCACCAACAGATGACAGCCACGATCGAGCTCGCGCATCTGATCTCCAATGTTGGAGCCCCCATAGACAACAGCTGGACGCATTCGTGAACGATAAGCGAATTTTCTCGCCTCGTCATAAATTTGAGTGGCTAATTCTCTAGTTGGTGCTAGCACAAGCCCAAGGGGATACTGCTTACGCCTACCGGAGCCAGCCGATGGTGGTGGTGGACGTGGACCACTCTCGTAAATCTGATTAAGTATTGGCACTAAAAAGGCAGCCGTTTTACCAGAGCCCGTTTGAGCGCATGCCATAACATCACGACGACTTATTATAATTGGTATTGCGTATTTTTGTACTGGCGTTGGTTTATCGTAACCAGCCAAGCTTATGCTATTCTTTATTATTTCTGTCAGCTTGACTTCATCGAATGATGTGATGTGTGATGGGATATTATCGCCAGTGGCCTCAACCGGAATATCCTCGTATTTGCTAAAATTGATGCCTGTATTGCCAGTGCCAAAGAGCTCGAGCTCGAGACGCTCGTCCTTGGCTGTGGGGATTGTCCAATCAACCTCTCCTCTACCTCCTCGTGAATTGCCACGATCGGAGTCGTCCTTCCATCGGCTACCGCCCCCCATACCTCGGGAGTCATTTCTGTTGTCCTGCCAGTGAACGCTGTCCCGCTGGGGCTGCGACTGATCGGGCCAACGATCATTTCTGTAATCACGTCGAGAGTAGTCGCGGCCATTCTCCTGGGAACGCCTGTTGCGACCACCGAAATTGCCGAAATCTACGTCGCGATTGTTGCGGCTGTCCCGGTAGGAGCCTCGATCGCGATCGTTTCGGTCGTTGCTGTCTAGGTCACGACCCCCACCACGATCTCTGTCGGAGTATGATCGCGAGTCCAATGGGGAATTGTTCTCACCACTCACAGGAGCTGGCCCGTTGCCTGTAATTATTTATTTAGAATTTTAGTTTGGTTTCTGGGCTTTGGATTTGTTTTCATTCAATTTTGTCGCGTACATTCAAGCCCCTAAAACGCGATTTGATTGAGAGCCCCAGGGAATTAATCAATCGTTTGTAGTCTGATAATAAGTTGGGCAAAAATCTGCCAGAACAATTGGATATTTCAGAGCCTGCTGAATATGCCATTAGCTCGGACAAATATTCAATCCTGTTGTTGATCTAATAATTCTGCATTCAACAACAGTACCTTGTCCCCCTATTTCATCAACTCGTCAAGGAATCAACGTCTAGTGCATCGCCTTCAGCATGTCCCATCCAATCTTCCCATTTGCTCCCTGAATTTCCTGACAACAAACGAACAATCAGCCTGGAGGCCTCAAGAGGTCCTCGTTACGCGAGGTCCATCGAGCTACGGAGGTTTGAAAGGAAAAAATAATTCAACGATTGTGTGGAAATTACTCAACGACTGATGGTAAAGTCCTCAAGATATTTGTTAAAAAATTGTAAAAAATGTAACACCTCCAGCGAGACATATTTCCAGACCGAGTAGTCCAATTTTCACAAGCTCTGCCTAATTCTCACCCTCGAAAACCCCCAAAAAATCCATCCCCAACCCTCGTCAGCCTATCGACTCCCCTCTCCCCCCAAAATCTTTCATTGAATGCCCCCCGTCATACTTACTGGGCTTATTGCGTAAATGCGGTGGTATGTAGCGAGCCCCACTCGGTTGGCGGGAGCCCTGCAAGTCCAGACCAGCTAACTGTAAAAAAAATCCCCCATTAATCCCTCCAAACTCCACTGCAACATAACTAGGGGAAGGTGAGGTAAAATGGACACTTCAGGCATTTCCCAAAATATTCGTAGCCCAGGAATTAATTAATGGAGGTCAATTGATGCAAAAGGAAAGACATGGTTCCTCCAAAGCAAAAGAACTCAGACAATTTCGACAGTTGGAGAAAATTGGAGTGTCCATTTTGCCCCCTGTCCCTACAACGGTTGCCCTAACGTCCCCAACCCCAAAAAAAAGCATTCCCAAAGTCTGTCGACACCCCCAAATCCTAGAGACCCCAAAACTCCTCAGCCTCGAAAGCCTCCCTAAAACCGTCTCTCGACAACAAAAAAAATCCCCCGAAAAGTCTAACGTTTCAACTCCAATATACATGTAGCGTGTTCTCCTTTTCTACGAATTGATCGCCGCCATTTTAAGTTAGAGGAATGGACGTCACGGAAATTTTGACTAAAGCCTAATGTCGATGGTTTTTCGGGCTAATTCCCCCCCGCAGAGATCAAGTCCCACCCCCGAAAAATCCCCCCTAACCCCTCGATCAATGACAATTAATTGTCCTAGAGGTCAAGGGTTGCACAAGCCGAAAAAAAAAATCGTACAACCGACGGCATGAACGGAAGACAACGCGTGTCCCTCAAATGAAAGCAGCCGAGGAATGGCGGATGATTGTGTGACCGTTAGCAATTGGCGTTGGACATGCGAGCACCCCCCCGAAAAAAAAAAAACCCCCGATATCGCAATCACGGATTGTGTGACTCATTAATTCAGATGATGATGCATACCTGCTGCTCTAGACCTGATCCATTTTGGTTGGCTGCATTACTCATATTACTCCGCCTCGGTGCGTAGATTTATAACTTTTTTCTGAACTATCGAAGCTCTTTTGTCGGGCCAATACCAATTCAATTCGTTTGTTTGAAATGTCCGTTGACTTTTTGGTGGTCACAAAGTCTTCTGCCGTCGAGATATTCAATTGGCGTTGGAATTTATGTAGTTTTTTTTTCTTCTTTATTTTCACTTTAACACACACTCACTTCCTCACCCTTCGGCAAGCTCGCCGCTAGTGCTGACTGGCGCTGACACAAAGGAACCGCGAGGTAATCGGAGGTGTTCGCTTTTACGAGGGAATTGTCGGGGGTGGAGTTGTGGGCTTCGTGTCAGTAATACCAAGCACAGGAAAAACGCTGGCTTTGCTCAATCACTGCAGCATCAAATTCCCTGCACTGGAAAAACACTAGAATCTAGTGACCACGGGGAGAGCTAATGTTAACTCCATTCTCAAGAAAAATAATTAGTTCTATTTCAATAGTTAATGAGATGCTGCAGATGCAATTGCAAATCTGTTGCTTCCTAAAAAAATATGGACAAATTTTCAACAGAAAACAATTTGAGTCAAAACTGCAGAGGCCCGACAAAATCTCAAGACCAGGCGCAATAAAAACGTATAATTAACGATAAATAAATATCAATTATTGCAATGAATAGTTAGGCTGTCAGGCATAAAAAAATAAAATGCCAAAGACTATTGAGAACTGGTCATTTGTAATAATGTACGCTTGTTGCTGTAAATTACGTCAATCATGAAAATTAAATTGAAGAAACTGTTACGAGTTTTATGTTTTCGTATGATTTTATTACAATAGAGCACACAGTATAAACAATTAATGTGCAGTCTAATCCTCCTTCTTGCTGTCTGTCTTTCCTCCCCGAATTCTTCCAGTACGACGAGCAGCAATGAGACCAATTTTACGACCAGCGCTCGTGCCACGCTTGACAGTGGACGCCTTACCAATATGCTGGTGATTACCACCACCGTGGGGATGTTCAACGGGGTTCATAGCAACACCACGAACCTGTGAACAAAATTATCACTTCAGAAAGAATTCTAAAAA
>JAPYZN010004157.1:0-12134 GCA_030522865.1 Psyttalia lounsburyi | reverse complement strand
TCGTATTTTTACGTTTCAGACCATTCTGAATCGTTTCCGAGCAAAATTAGGAAATCGAAAAATAGAACGATTGCTAAGCTTCCATCCGGAAGCAAAAAGGAATCAAAGTACGTTTTTCCAAGTCCACCCATTGTTTTTTTCTGACAAGGGAACTCTTTCGATCATTTTTCCTCGTATGAGTTATCGTCGACATAATTTACCAAATTCCGAAAATAAATGTTGATATGCACGTATTTTACCGTGCTCATGAAAATTCATCATCCAAAATAAAATGACATGAGAAATTAAATTATTTCGCTTACATCCTATCTATAAGTCCA
Source organism: Psyttalia lounsburyi (assembly GCA_030522865.1). Lineage (NCBI taxonomy): Eukaryota > Metazoa > Arthropoda > Insecta > Hymenoptera > Braconidae > Psyttalia > Psyttalia lounsburyi. The sequence goes on along the minus strand of JAPYZN010004157.1, from coordinate 11,814 downwards.
TTTTCATCCAAAGCGTGTGGTAAATCCCTCTTATTTCCAAGCACTAGAACGGGTATTCCTGACAACTGTGGCTTATCCAACAAATTGTGCAGCTCGTTGCGACTAGCTTCGATTTTTTCTGAATCGGCGGCATCAACCATGTAAACTATGGCATTAACACCTCTGCAGTATCTCTCCCACATGGATCTAAATCGCGGCTGACCACCAATGTCCCAGACTTTGATGGTGACGTTTCCTTTTGTAATCTTACGCATATTGAAGCCTACTGTGGGAATCATATCCTCACTGAATTGCCCAGACTGAAAAAAAAGAATTAAAACATTTGTTCGTCATAATTATAAGTGGCAATCTTGACAATTCATCCACATCATATGTTCGTTCTACGCTGAGGAGAAAAATGACATTATTCTTCAACAAGTATTACTTGTGGCAAGAAACTTCTTTTTATTCTTTAATGAAAGATTTTTTTATCAAGTAAGATTTATTTGAGACGTCTTTCGTTTTCCTCTCAGTGTAGAATTTACGGGTTATCACTCTATTTTTTTCTAAAAGATTGTACTATAGGTAAAATAAATCACTAAAAAAATAATGTTTTGTGTCAAACAAAAAATGTTTGTAGCAACAATGGATTTAGCAGTTAAAACCAATTGTATTCCTTGCAAAGAATGTCATTTCTATCATTCCTCTTTTGTTTTTGGATACATAAAAAATAACCACATTTGTGAGAAACATTAGTCAATAAGAAAGAATTTTATTTTTTTAAATTACTCATTCAATTTGATATCGCTATTACTTTTGTTGACCAATATCGAACAAAATGATTTCATAAATTCGACAAGTAAATAATAAAAATCTGAGTTTTGATTTCACATAACATAAGTTCCCTCAAAAATGGATTAAGATTATGAAACCCATGTTAAATTATTTTTTCGACCTTCTGTTGTACACTCTTAATTTAAACAGTTGCTTAACAATTCATCAGTAAAATAGTGGCAGTGAACTGAAAGATGGCAAAAAACGTGACGTTTTGGGTTAGATTGTCGTCTGCATTAATTCAGGACAATTTAATGAACTGAATAGTGCCCTTGCACTATTTGACTTACGAAAGAAGATGCCTTTGCCCTACTAGGGCCGTCGTACACCTTATTCCTCCGGGTAACTATTTCCACCACGCTTACGGGAGCCACCTCATTTACAAAATAGTAGGATATTGTGATCTTGCATGGTGTAGTTATTGAAACACTGGATGTAATTTGCAAAAACTATAGATATATTACTAAAAAATTTCTGAATTAAAATATATCCCAGTGTTGGATGGGTCGGTTGTCACGTTATTAAAACATGCAGAAGCTGAGATGATGGTTCAGCCTCACTCTTGATCGTACTCTGTTATTACAGAGTCTTTGCAATATGCGTAAAACCCAGAATTACAGAGCAAAAAGTCTCACGGTTGATAGTCCTAATACAATTAAATCATCAATGATACAAGACTAAAACAGTCATACAGCTCCTTTACCGAGAAGCTCGACTCCGATGACACCGTGAGAGTGGTTTGCTTCTGGACGACGGACAAGACATGATCTTCGTTTTCTCATGGGTCAACACTTATTACTTCAAACCGACATATTATAATTATACGTCTCATTGTAGTTTACACATTATCGACGTATTGATGACAATACGTCAGAGTTTGATCTGTAACTGTCAATAATAATTTGCTTCATGCGGAACTATTAAAGATGTTTGTTAAATTAAATTGAGAATTCCTGATGAGATGTTATAAGATAGTAATTATCATGAATAACCCAGAATGGTTTTGTCATAAATTCTCCCATATGGAGTAATCAGTCACTTTTTTTGACAAAATAAATCTGTCGAGTTTCTGTTTAAACCCCACTCCGGAAATAAATGAGCGAAATATTGCTTTTGAACAATTGAAAAAATATTTAGATCTGAAAAAATCGAAAAATCCAAGAATGCTCAAAATGAAACCAAAAAACAGTAAAATCTCCGAAAGAAATTCCTATCACATCCCTTTCATGAAAATTTCCAAAGATCCACCCTTTCAGCAACCCCTGGAGTTACCTTATATGTACTATACGATCTAACCCCCAGAGGCAGGAAATGCCGCTCCAAAACTCTTCCTCGTCTGATCCCTTACCCCCACTACTCTAAACCCCTCTAAAAAAGTCCCAAAATCCGGGAGATCCTAATAAGACATGAATAAAAACTGCAACCATACCGCAATGACATTAACAAAGGTAGTTTTTCCACTGTACTGTAGGCCAACGAGTGTCAACTCCATCTCCTCCTTCCAAAAAAGAGACTTGAACCAGTCAAGAATTCTGTTGATGAGTGCCAACATATTGTCACCTTTTCACTAACTAATAGCAAAAAAGATATATCCACGAACTGTATTAAATTAAAAAATATAAATAATTATATCGTTGAGAGAGAACCACCGGACTCGACGTTTTTGACATGTAGTCATCTACTAGACACCAAGCACTTCTCCACAAATCTACAGATACATGGAAACTAAACTTCTTTTTTTGTCTGCACCACCAACTTATACTCTCTTCGTAAAAAATCCTCTCAGGAACAAACGCTTTCTAAAATTGTTCCAAAAAAATGACAAATGTGAGTGTTCATCCGCCGGCTTTAACAAAATTAATCCGCCTGCAATAATGATTCATAGTTTAATGAAAAAAGACGAAGAAAAATGCCATTGGTTAAAATTAGAAGATACGAGTTGAGGGTATTTAGTTTAGATGGAAGCACTTGGTCAATTTCCAGGACACAACAGCCGGTGGAGTGTGCAGCATTTGTTAATCAGCATTGAATAAATTAGTTAGGTAACTATTTTGATGAGAATAAATCTTTATATATATTAGGAGAAGTCTCTTAGAGATTTGGAACAAGTGGTCGTTTAGGGAAGAAATGAATTAACGAAATGTAACGACGAAATCTTCATAAATTATCCAAATTACCGCCGATGAAAGTTTTCAGAAAACTTTCACAATTCACCTGGAGACGTCGCCACTCTGCGAACACTTACAGCAGCGGAAAAAAAAAACCAAAAAAACAATGACAACAGCGTCTTCGCCACCAGTATCTCTAATTCTAGTGTTTAATTAAATTGATTCCTCAACCAGCTGATTGGCGCATCTAAAATAAAGATAGTACCTTTAAATAATTAAAACTCTAAAAAGCATCTCCAAGAAGCCTTCCAACTCCCAGTGAATCAACGATGAAGTGACACCTGCACGTTTAACCTCTCCACGAAGATGTCCTACAACAAGAAAGTATCTTACTTCTACAACCCGGACGTGGGTAACTTCCACTACGGTCCGGGCCACCCAATGAAGCCCCATAGGCTCTCAGTCATTCACTCGCTGGTTCTCAACTACGGCCTCCATAAGAAGATGCAGATCTACCGTCCTTACCGTGCAAGTACCCACGACATGTGTCGATTTCACTCCGACGAATACGTCGATTTTCTCCAACGAGTTACCCCCCAGAATCTCCAAGGATACACCAAGTACTTGAGTCACTTCAACGTTGGAGATGATTGCCCAGTGTTTGAGGGTCTCTTTGACTTCTGCTCAATGTACACCGGAGCCTCGCTGGAGGGTGCAACGAAGCTGAACAATAATTGCTGTGATATTGCCATCAACTGGAGTGGAGGACTGCATCATGCAAAGAAATTCGAAGCCTCGGGTTTCTGCTACATCAATGATATTGTTATAGCGATATTGGAGTTACTCAAGTACCACGCGAGGGTATTGTACATTGATATTGATGTCCATCATGGAGATGGAGTACAGGAGGCGTTCTATTTGACTGATCGAGTAATGACTGTGTCATTTCACAAGTATGGAAACTACTTCTTTCCTGGGACTGGGGACATGTACGAGATTGGAGCGGAGAGTGGAAGGTATTACTCGGTTAATGTTCCCCTGAAGGAAGGCATTGATGATGCGAGCTATGTACAGGTGAGTTTGGGCTAGATATCTTCGGAAATTGATTTTTTGAAATTTACGGAAGGCCCGGATGTACCCCCAGCCGAACGTTATCTAGCTTGCTTTTGTTTTGAATTTTTTATCTTCAAAAATGTCTATTTGGAAACTTATTTTCTGTAACAAATAACTCCCCAAGAATTATAAATATACATTTGAAAAAAAAACAGAGAAAATTAGGAACATTTTCAAAGAGCGTTTTTGATAAATATTCAGAAATAAATGTGTAGAGGGAAAATCAAAAATGCAGAAAATGTTTAAAAATGTTTTGAAATACCTTTTTTGAAATTAATGCCCTATGTGCCGAGGATTGGAAGATTTTGCATTTCAGCCTCCCTCTCTCCATATTTAAGTCCGTTGGACACCACGGGAATGACCCATTTTTTTATTTTATCCTCTACCCACTTATTTCGCAAAAACGCTCTTTGATAATATTCATAATTTTCTCAGGATCTACTTATTATAATAAATGAGTTTCCAAATAGACGCCTTTGTATATAAAAAATTCAAAACAAACATAATCTAAATAACGTTCGACTGGGGATACACCCGGGCATTAAATCGAATTTTAATTTACAACATCACAAATGCAAATCATTTTTATAAAAATATTGAATGTCCTTGAACACTATTAATCATTTGACATTATTATCCAATGTTGTAGGTGTTTAAACCAGTGATATCTCACGTGATGGAGTTTTTCCAGCCAACAGCAATAGTCCTTCAATGTGGAGCAGACTCCCTTGCAAACGATCGACTTGGTTGTTTCAGTCTAAGTACTAAAGGCCACGGGGAATGTGTTAAATTTGTTCGTGATCTGAACATTCCTCTATTGACGGTCGGAGGAGGTGGGTACACTCTGAGAAACGTTGCAAGATGTTGGACCTACGAAACGTCTCTCCTCCTCGATGAACAAATTAGCAATGAACTTCCCTACACAGAATACTTGGAGTACTTTGCCCCCGATTTTACCCTTCATCCTGAGGTCGTTACGAGACAAGACAACGCCAATAGTAAACAGTATCTCGAGGCCATCACAAGGCATGTCTACGATAATCTTAAGATGGTCCAACATTCTCCATCTGTGCAGATGCAGGACGTACCTTGCGATGCTCTGCCACCTGAGGACGACAGACAGCCTGAGCCGGATCCTGATTCGAGGCATAATACGCAAGATACTGATAAAATTACTGAGTCTGCTAATGAGTACTACGCAGGTGACAAGGATCAGGATAAAATGGATGTTTCTGAGTCGTGATTTTGTAAGAGTTGGACGCAATTCTGTGACTGGATGGTGGATGAGTTGGGGATTTTTTTTTAGAAAGGTGGTGGAATAAAACAAATCAATTTTATTTGGAAATTAATTTAAATCACGTGTCTTGGGAGCTCAGAGAAATTGGAGAGAATTTTTTCGAAGATATAGCAGGTTTACTTCACTCAAAAAGAAAAAAATCTGATGAAATCTAAAATTTTTTACTCTACCAAAATACTTTGGAATCACTTCACAATTTTTTGCGAAACTTTCAATTTGTGAATAACAATTTTTAATTAATCAGTTACACACATTGGGCGCAATATTATTCAAATTGAATACGTATTTATATAATATAAAAGAATAATAATTTTGCAATGTCGGATTCGGCTGATAAGAGGAAACGGAACTTAACATTGAAATTCAAAACTTGGAAACGATTTTAAGTGTTTTTGTCATAAGATGATTATTTTATAAAACAATTTTTTTCATAATTTATAATGTTGATGTCTATAATGTAAGAATTTAGATTCGATTTGTTTCATTCTAGTACTCCCTCATCGAAATGTTTTGCAACTATTTAAAAGATTTATAAATTAAAGGAATAATTTTTTAAAAATATTTTTGGGGCAATTAGATTGCCTGCAAACAAGATCTCTTGATAATTATTTTAAGGGTAGTTGTTATCAGTACGAGTCAAAGATCAACTTAGTTTTCTTCCTGGAGAATTATAGATTTCAATTAATTCTCTTTATCGGTATAATGAATGGAAACGTGTGGCTCTACGGAGTATAATCAAAGCCTTTCTCTCAAAAATTTCTCCCTGTATCTCCAACGCAATTCACAGAATAAGCTCCAAATATTCTTTTCACTCATTTTAGATAATTGACCAATAAAATGTACATAATTTTCTTTTTATTTTGGAAAATTTAAATGTAATGTAAATAAAATGAATTTTAAGAGAATGTTTTATTGTAACTGCGAATAAAGTGATTCAGGTGATTTTTCATGAACGTTTTCGATAAATCATGATTCAACTGTAATTTCAATCGACGAATTGTTGTCCTCGAATTCTGACGGCAAAACAAAATCAACTTGATTTATTAACGACAAAAATAGTATATTATGCAACATGTGCGTTATGGTGTTTTCGGCTCGTGGGAGGTGATTATCCCACAAGTCAAAAAACATCATAACGCACAAGTTTCATACAATATTTTACGTCATTGTGCCCGTAATCCGGGATTTAACTGAACGAAGCGAGGTTAGAATCGCTTGATTACGGGCACCTATAGCATAAAAATAATTCTTTTAAGGGCCAGTTTTTGGTTTAAGCTAACCATGGTTAACTCGTGGTCAAGTCGAAGTTAAGACCCCCCCGCCACTGAGGCCAGCCAATCAGAGATCTTACGGACTTTGATGTATCTGCTAGCTATAAGTTCTAGAAGCATCCTGTTTTATCGACCTCTGTGTCTTTTCTCTGTAATGGCTGGCATGGTAAACATACCTAATTAAAGATACAATCAGTATCCATAGATATAATTGCAATCTTAACGTATTTTACCCAATAACCCGATCCTGATGTCAACAAACATTTCACCGAGGTTTAACCATGGTTAGCTAAACCAAAAACTGCCCCTAAAACGTTCATTAATTAATGATAACTTTTGAAAGTACTTCTTTTCAGTGCTCATCGTAACTGGGATGACATCAATGCGAATTCAACATTGAAGGGTTATAGAGTGACAGAAGTCAATGTATCACTCGCAGAAACCATAATTATTTCGACAATGAGAGATTTTATAGTCATTGATGAAAGATCTATCTGCTCGAAAATTTATTCAGCTGTTTAATTCTTTTTAAATTGGTATGTGAGCAATTCTTCACAAATGCGAAATAAAAAATCTCATGTTTCCGAATTTAGCGCGATTAGATTGTTCTTTTTTAGTGACTTATGAATTGCGAAAAATTATCAGTTTTAAACTTAATTTTTTTTTTTTTAGAACAACGTTAAATAATTGAATTTCCATTCCCCACATTTGAAGATAGCCGAAGGAGCTTCAAAATAAGTGCAATTAAAGTCCATTTATTTGATTTTTAAAGCCGTTACAGAATGAATTTTTCGACACATTGAGATGAAATAGTATATTTCGTCCCTGGCGCCCGAAAATCCGCGATTCTAACCTCACTCCGTTCGGTTAGATCGCGATTTTCGGGGCCAGAGACGAAAAAGTGGTTTTTGACTCGTGGGATTATATCACTCGCCTTCGGCTCGTGACATAAACCTCCCACTCACCAAAAACAACTTTTTTTTAACTCGTTACGCAATATACTATTAATTGCGCTTATTTTGGAGCTCCTTTGATGATATTCAAATGTGTGGAAACTAAAATTGAACTTTTACTGGTTAAATTCAATTATTTCACCTTGAAAAAAAAATAATTAAGTTCAAAAAGTGATAATTCTCGAAAATTTAGAAGTCGCTGAAAAGAATCTTATCACTCTAAGAATCTTATCAGAGCTTGGTCTCATGTATTAATTCTCAGAAAAAATCGCGAAGACAATCGAGAGCACGAAGTTTTTTCATTTCGCATTTGACGTGAAAGTGTTCATATTTCTGCATTGAAACATTTGTATTTTTCTGATTCACGAATGACTAAAATAATTGAAGAAAAATAAAATCATTTTTTTTGATGCCCCTAAAAACAGGTGACCTAAATTAGTATATTGGTGCGTAAAGTAGCACTTTTTCGCACGAGTGCTAGGCGATCACACGAGGCGAAAAAGGCGAAACGCACGTGTTGCACACCTAATTTTTTGCAATACCTGCCAAATTTCGCTTTGAGGGGAGGTTTGAGGGCAAAGTGGTTTTTTTGTGTGCAGAGTGCGGAAAAGGACCACTTTACGCACGAAAACCGGTACCGAAAAGTGAACTTTTTGGGCAGGTATTGCAAAAATTAAGTTTTCAGTACTTCACAAAATTTTTCGCATGTGTAGAGTATTTGGGAGCGCTCAACTCATCACTTTATGAAGAAAATGCAACCTCAATATTAATATCTGACGAATAATCAATTAATTACTTTTTTGCAAATTCACTGTTGCATTTAGGCTGAATGAAACAAAAAACAATCATTACAGGTCACATTTGCATTATTTATTCAATGAATATATTTTAATTCTGTATAATAAAATATAACGATCCAATCGGATCAATTGCCGGGGGACATGATAGACATAGAACAATTCAATTAACGATAAATACTATATCACAGAGTTCTTAATTATCAAAGGATCGTGCACAATTTCACTTGAAATTAAAAGAAAGAAAAAAAATCAAATCCATTTTTTAAAAAACGTGAAAATAGTTTCAATCCAATATGTAAACATCATCGAACTCATTTAAATCGTCATTTGGGGGGGATCATTCAATTAAAAATACTAAATGTGCCTAAATACAATAAATAAGGTGCTTTAAGACTATCCAATTCCTATACAGTTTGTTCCATTCTTCTTCAATTACATGCTACTTACTAATTTTATAGAGAGAAACCTATCAAATTAAATTAAAAATAATACGATAGGAAAATACTCATATTACACAATCAATCAATTTTCTCTATATTGAAGTGGTCAAACATAATTATCTTGATAATTTATAGGTTTGAAAAAAAAAATATCGCAATCTTTTTTGCAAATTTTCGTATGTAGCGAAACAGATCTCGCGGAAAGTCTCTAAAATCACTGCTAATAGAAATAATTGTAATAAATAATTTCGTACCCGTGCCTCATTCGTAATTAATTCTCACGTATCGAAATTTGTTTATCATGATTGGAATTACGGAAAGGCGATTTTTTTTGTTAAAACCTTCATGACCAATACATAAACTCGATTTAAAAATAAATTCATCACTGAAAGATAGAAAATTAAATAGTTCAGTTTCACCACTGCAATACAGAAGATTTTCTTCCTATTTGTTCTTGTCAACATTCAACGAACTAAACAATGACGTGAAGACATTTCTTTGAATCGTTTGCTCCTCCATTTATGTGGACGACAAGAAATTATCAAAATACAATTCATGTAGTCGGTGTTTTCATCAGTCTCATTTAATTAAAAAAAAAAAGTTAGTCATATTCCTTATGGCGCGCAGTACATGCTTCCCAGTGTGTCGTTATTTTATGCCACTCTTCATTCATCTTTCTCAGCTGTGAATCGATCGTCAGAGTTTCGATTGACTAGATGCCATCTTTCACTCAAATTTAAATTTAAATATATCGTCTTTCATTCTGCTCCATATTCATGTCTCAAAGTGTTTGTAAATGCTTGTTACGTAGGTCATCACTTGCTGCCAATCGGGACGTTCTAGTTGACACATATCTCCAATATTCTGTTGAAAGAGAATATATATATTTATTTGAACAGCCGATTTGTTTCTGACAAAGAGGAGAAAAGAAACCTAATAAGGGCTGAATCTATGCCCAGCCGAATGTTATCTAGATTGTTTTTGTTTTGGATTTTTTTTATCTACAAAGTTGTCTACTTGGAATTATAAATATAAAATTAAAAATATATATTCGAAAAGAACTAAGGAAAATTAGGAACATTTTCAGACAATGTTTTTGAGAAATATTAAGAAATAAGTTAGTAGAGAGTAATATAAAAAATGTTAAATAACTGAGAGGAACAATTAAGAACATGGACCACGTTTAGTGACAGCTGTGATCATACGCAATTTCAACTTGCTATCCCAATTTCTCATCAAATTATCGAGTATACGAGACTAAAAATATTTAATGGGTGGAAAAATGGCAATATCTCACTACTTTTGGATGAACAGATATACATATTTTGATTGCTCTATATAGTGCCTATGAGACGAGTATATTGAAAAAAAAATTGAAATCCGCTGAGTGGTTCATGAGATATTCAAAGAAATACATTCGCACACACGGTTGAATATCTCTGGAACCGCTTGGCGGATTGTGCCCAATCACGCAAACAATACAAATCTTCTATGTTATGAGAACTACCAGTGTACAAAAATTTCAACTCTCCATCTCTAATTTTTGTTCGTTTTTCGTGTTCACGAGCTTTTTCACGAAAAGAACGAAAAAAGGCAATATCACGAAATTTCATCCGACCAAATGTACATATTTTGATTAATCTAGATAAGGCCAAGAGAACAAGTATTTTCAAAAAAAATTGAAATCCATCCAGTAGTTATTGAAATATTGCAGAAAAACGAGATTTAAGAAAAAGGGTCAAATCCCATGAAGTCAAAGTAAATGTTAATTATAGCATTTTTTTCACGTCTTATAATATTGTAGACAGCATGTATTGAAATTAGAGAATCAAAAAATCGGTCAAATACAAATTGCTTCCATTCAGCAAAGCAAAAATGCAGAAATAAAAAAAAATCACGCAACCTTTTTGAGATTAATGCACTACGAACGGAGGATTGGAAAATTTCGCATTTCAGCTTTCCTCCTCCATGCTGACGTCGGTGGGACGCCATTTGTCATAGTAATTAGCCATTTTTAAAATTTTATCCTCTACTCGCTTATTTCTCAAAAAGCTAGTTGAAAATATTCCTAATTTTCTCTATTTTTTTTCAAATATATGTTGGTAATTCTTACAAATCTACTTATTAAAAAATATGAGTTTCCAGATAGATACCGGTGTAGATAGAAAATTAAAAAAAAAATCTAGATAACGGCCAGCTGGGAGTACAACCGCGCCTTAAGAGAAAAACAAATAATTTTCAAGTAAGTCTTGTTTTCATATGAGGTTGACCGAGAAGGCCATATAGTATTTGGTTGCCTATTTGTCGTTTTTATCCATGTCGAATTAATAAATAATGATTTATTATTAAACAAACTAGATAGTATAATATGATTATTCATATGAATCGTACTATCCTTATTATCATCATTGGATTATTACACAGGCGAGTTGCCTGAGGTTCATTCAAAAGCTTACTACCAATAAAGCTGGCAGAAATTGGGAGGAAACACTCGTGAAAAATTTCCATAGGAATCCGTAGGGAGATTTCGAACAGTTCCTATAGGTTGTTCCACATAAGATTTTCTATAGACTGTCCTACAAGATATTGGGTAATCAGCACGTATAACTGCTCCTCGCAATTTTGCTGGGAAACTGAAATGATTCATCACTTAGTGCCTAAACTAAGTATAATCCGCAATAAAATCAAGGCGGACTCAATTAGGTGGGTGGGAAATGAGCACCTTTGTGCACCATGGTGCTCCTTTTGGGGTTCATTCCAGCCGCGTCCCCCGTCGCGAACCCTGGGTAACGTCAAGTGCTGGAGAGGTTTGTTATACCTTTCCACGCGTTGAACAGAATTTATTTAATTTATTTAAATTTCTAAATTTATATACCTTGTGACGAAATTCTTAGTCATTTCATCACAGGCTGTAACCTAAGGTAATTATATAGTCTAGAGAGAGAGAGAGAAACTCCGAAAACCCCTAAGTTCTGTTCTCCCCAAAAATACGTTAATTCATCCCACGATTACCCCGCCT